>JBBPOJ010001905.1:0-10866 GCA_038091395.1 Leccinum rimulosum
ACATGATCGCAGGTTTGTCGTGAGAAGTCTTGAGCGAAGTGGGGTCTGTCAGTTATTGATGGGGGCAGTGCTTGCTCGGGCAGTCGGCCGATACATGTTGCGCTGAAGACTCGTACCATGATTGACCTGAAAGAGTACTACGGACTGTGTGAACTTGCGATGCGGCAAGCAGGTTATCCGCGGGGATTGTGTTTGTCGCATATAGTAAATGTTTCATGGCAACGTTCCGGATCGACAAAACGCACTAGTCGCATGACGAACGTAAAACGTCCATGAGCCCGTCATCCGTACTTGTAGTTTACCGTATACCGAACGGCATGCGACCGACAGGGTGCGCAAAGACGAACGACGACGACGAATTTTCAGAAACCGATGAAACTGCTCCGAGTCGAGGAGTTCCCGGCGTGACTGGCATTACGAGCAAAGAGTAACGCACGCGGGTGATGAGGAAGATTTCTGCAGTCAGGCTGAGCTCACGGGATCAAAGAAAGTGACGACGAAGGTGCACATAACTTACTAACTTGACTTGGTTAGGTGGCTAACCTATCGCGCATCTGTCTCGACAGCCTCCGAGACGACGTTACTCAAGCACTTGAGAAGAACGAATTTAGTGAATAACGTTCAGCGAATGAACCTGCCCAGATGAATACCACTGAGTTTCTGACGAGGCCACGTTATATTTGGCATGTTTTGTTCACTGGCTATCGTGCATGTCACTGCAGAGTCTGACTGACTCTGACATGGCAGTACAAAGGCATGCGGCATTAGCCTTTTTGCAATGTAACTTCAATGAATGGCGAATGTCCCGGATGGCGTCCACTTGCCGCTGGCCGCCGGGTCCGCTTGGAGGTATTTATTCGGAGTCCCCACACCGACGTTTACCAAATTAGGCTTCTCGTCGGGAAAATCCAAACTACCCAATTTCAAATTGGGGCATATTTATTACCCGAACTTACAAGTTCCGAGTCAATGAATTCTACGCTCACCAAGTTTTTTTTACCGCGGTGACACTGCTTCCATCTCGGTATCATGGAAAGCTGGGTTGCTGACCACACCATGTGAGGCATGATCATGGCGACTTAGCGAGCGAGCGATCCTTTTCATTCCGTAACTGATGTTCAAAACGCAGCTTCATGGTCTACAGTGTCAAATAAACTTGACTTGAGTCCGTTGACAAGTCCTTGAAACTTGCCAAATAGATACCTGGTTCTAATCACGCAATTTGGCATTGCGGTGTTGGTGTGCGTTGTTCTTGGAACCTCTTCCGTACCCTCATATGCTAAAACAAACTATCGGGCTGTAATAACACGTGAAAGGATTATGTTCAATGGTCCACTGTGTTTCCATGAATGTTGTCAAAGCCAATGCCCCGACATATGGGTGTGTGGACCAGCTATCGGCGGAGATGGTAATCAGAACAATAACTTTGACCACTGTGGGTCACCACTTTAGGAATCCACAACTTCGGCATTTAAAGTGCGTACGATCCCGTCCAGCTTCGACCTGTTCATATTATTCCCTCTTGTCACCTCTCACTCTGCCGCATTCTTACTCAATGATGACGACCGTACGCCGGAGGCGCATCCACGACAATACATCTCCAGAATCTCTGACTTCGGTCTCAATCCGAAATACAGTCGCACCTGTTTCACGCCTGCCTCTGGAGCTTCTTCAATCCATATTCCTCTATTGCGCTCTCGATTCCTACTACGGAAATCAGCACCCTGTCATCGGCGTACCTGAGTGGGTTGCCGTGTCATATGTATGCAGGTCCTGGCGTGTCGTTGCATTGGGCTATCCGGCTCTCTGGAGCTGCATGTTTGTAGCGAACCCATCATGGACCAAGGAGTTGTTAGCCAGGTCCAGGGGACTACCCTTGCGGGTGCGCGTACACATGTCAAACCTCAATGACAAAATGAGGGCAATCAATTTCTTCGAACAGGTACTCCCTCATGCAGAACGTTTTCTGGAATTCCGCCTCCACCTTCCTACCTACTTTGCTGAATGGATCGCACCCTTGCTGTCACCGCGGTCTATCCCTCTTTTATCCACTCTAGAGATCAGTTGCTTCCTCTATCCCTATGCCTCATATCGGACGGAGCCGAATGGCGTGGACCATGAAGTGGCGATGGACAATGACTCCGCCTCTGAGATTGTTGAAACCAACGGATCTAGCCCCTTGTTTAATGAAGACACCCCAGCACTCCGTGAACTTAGTCTTGAAGGATACCCAATCTCATGGTGTCCACCCACACTCGGTGGGCTGACGGTCCTCCGACTGCGGGGCTTGCGCTACAAGGTTCGACCAACCATCGCAGACCTCTCGATTTTGCTCGGCAACATGCCTGACCTCGTTCAGCTTCACCTCGAAGATGCGATTCGCGGTGGTTTCCAAGGCTATGACTCAGCTTCCCTGGAGAGCGACAGTGACTGTGAATGTGTACAGTTACCCCGTCTTGAGCAGTTTTCTCTGTCCGCACCCTTTTCCAGGATTGTCGTACTGCTCTCCTACATGGATATTCCAGCGACGACACGCTTGAGGTTCCGGATTCGTTTGGAAACCCACCCAAACGCAGACGATATCCCGGCGTTTAAAACATTCCTTTCCCAGCAGTTCCAGGACGCGTCTTCCTTCGCGCCTATCCACACTCTTCGCATAAACAGCTATGAACGGCGCGTATCTACCTGCTTCAGCGCATCTGAACGCGGATGCGACCACCCCGAATGCTGCTCGTTACCCTTCGACGATTGCGATTGTGATATTCCACTCAAAATAGATATTGAATGGCAACCAAAGACGGAGGATTGGACAACTTTGGTGTTCGGTATCTGTTGCAGCGTTCCTCTGGCATCTTTGGAAGACCTCTGGCTCGATTGCGGTCCCCTCCCGTCGGCACTCTGGACCAACGTCTTCTGGCATCTTCCAAAGTTGCGATACATCGCGTTCGGCGGTTGTGTACTCCCGGATGTGATTACTGTGCTTTCGCACCCGCCTCGCCCCTATGTCCAAGAGAATGTGCACAGCGGCGGACCTGTCGACCCACATATCAGCCAGTTATTTGCACCGTCGCTTGAGGATCTGTATCTCGAAGGTGTCAGTATTCCTCCTGCTAGGCGATGTGGAGGCAATCCGAAGTTACACACGAGTTGGATGTCGCTTCTCTACGATGCGCTGGCGCGACGCAGGGCTGCGGGTCGTCGGATCCGACGATTTGGGATCATGAATGCAACGATATCTCTGACGCCGGAAGCGGTCGAGGGAATGGAGGAAGTGAGCCCGGGAATCAGGATGGTGACTGATAGCGCGAAAGAGGAAATGAAGGGATTGAGTTGCGAGGATTGCCGTCCGAGGCTTGTCTGAAAGAAGAAGGTTTGTGGACGAGCTTCTCATCGGTTCCTGCGATTAATCTGTTACGCATATAGAACGTGAACTTGGGTGCGGCCCGTGCGGGGGAAGGAATGAAGTGGTGGAAATTAGTGAAATGTTTGGAGTGGGTAGTACTGGGGTTGTATCATGATGCTCGATCGAATGCCGTCTAATTGTATGTTTCATCCATCGTCTTATGTCTGTCGGCAGGGTGTCAAGTTCAGTCGTCGTGAAGATCTTTGATTGATCAAAGTTTGGGATACTTTACCAAATTCCTTATCAGCACCCAACCCGAAACAATGCACGTTTGTTCTTCATACATCATGATGAATAGCGCCATTAGTCTACGTTAGTCTACATCCTCTCCAAAGGCGCTGCCCCCAACACATCCCGCGCACATACATACAGCCAGAGCCTTGCCCTCGCCTTCTCCAGATCAGATTCACCTTTCACTACCAGTGTCTCCTAAGCGCTCGAGATCGCGTGCGCTAAACGGAACGCAAAACGAGACCACGTTATGTTCAACGACATGTTTTGTTCGCTGGCTGTCGTGCATGTCACTGCAGCGTCTGACTGACTCTGACATGGCAGTACAAAGGCATTGCTGACTTTGCGCAATTAACCTTTTTGCAATGTTCTTCAACTCTTTCAAGTTGAATGGCAAGTACTGCAAGCACTTGCCGCCGGCCCGCTGGGTCCGCTGGGAGGTACTTACATATTCGGAGTCCCCCACACCGACGTTTACCAAATTAGGTTTTTCGTCGGGAGAATCCAAATTACCCAATTTCAAATTGGGGCATATTACCCGAAGTTACGAACTTACAAGTTCCGAGTCAATGAATTCTACGTTCACCAAGTTTTTTTTTTTTACCGCGGTGACACTGCTTCCATCTCGGTATCGTGGAAAGCTGGGTTGCTGACCACACCATGTGAGGCCTGATCATGGCGACTTGGCGAGCGATCCGTAACTGATGTTCAAAGCGCAACTTCATGGACTATAGGGTCACATGAACTTGACTACGAGACGTAAGTCCGTCGACAAGACCTTGGAAAACTTGCCAAATAGATGCCTGGTTCTAATCACGCAATTTGGCATTGCGGTGTTACTGTGCGTTGTTCTTGGAACCTCTTCCGTACCCTCACGTGCTAAAGCAAACTGTCGGACTGTAATGAAACGTGAAAGGATTATGTTCAATGGTCCAGTGTGTTTCCAGGAGTGTTGTCAAAGCCGATTCCCCGCTACATATGGGTGTGTGGACCAGCTATCGGCGGAGATGGTAATCAGAACAATAACTTTGACCACTGTGGGTCACCACTTTACGAGTCCACAACTTGTCCACAACAGTATTTAAAGTGCGTAGGATCCCGTTCAACTTCGACCTGTTCAGATTATTCCATCTTGTCACCTCTCACTCTGCCGCATTCCTACTCAATGATGACGACCGTACGCCGGGGGCGCATCCACGACAATACATCTCCAGAATCTCTGACTTCGGTCTCAATCCGAAATAGAGTCGCACCTGTTTCACGCCTGCCTCTGGAGCTTCTTCCATCCATATTCCTCTATTGCGCTCTCGACTCCTACTACGGAAATCGGCACCCTGTCATCGGCGTACCTGAATGGGTCGCCGTGTCATATGTATGCAGGTCCTGGCGTTTCGTTGCATTGGGCTATCCGACTCTCTGGAGCTATATGTTTGTAGCGAACCCCTCATGGACCAAGGAGTTGTTGGCCAGGTCCAGGGGACTACCCTTGAGGGTGCGCGTACACATGTCACACCTCGATGACAAAATGAGGGCACTCGACTTCTTGGAACAGGTACTCCCTCATGCAGAACGTTTTCTGGAATTCCGCCTCCACCTTCCTACCTACTGTGTTGAATGCATCGCACCCTTGCTGTCACCGCGGTCCATCCCACTTTTATCCACTCTAGAGATCTGTTGCTCCCTCTATCCCTATACCTCATATCGGATGGAGCCGAATGGCGTGGACCATGAAGTGGCGTTGGACGATGACTCAGCCTCTGAGATTATCAGCCTCAACGGATCTAGCCCCTTATTTGATGAAGACACCCCTGCCCTCCGTGAACTTAGTCTTGAAGGATACCCTCTCTCATGGTGCCCACCCACACTCGGTGGGCTGACGGTCCTCCGGCTGCGGGGCTTGCACTACAAGGTTCGACCAACCATCGAAGACCTCACGATTTTGCTCGGCAACATGCCTGACCTCGTTCAGCTTCACCTCGAAGATGCGATTCGCGGTGGTTTCCAAGGCTATGACTCAGCTTCCCTGGAGAGGGACTGTGACTGTGAATGGGTACAGTTACCCCATCTTGAGCAGTTTTCTCTGTCCGCACCCTTTTCCAGAATCGTCGCACTGCTCTCCTACATGGATTTTCCAGCGACGACACGCTTGAGGTTCCGGATTCGTTTGGAAACCCACCCAAACAAAGACGATTTCCCGGCGTTTAAAACGTTCCTTTCCCAGCAGTTCCAGGACGCGTCTTCCTTCACGCCTATCCGTACCCTTCACATAAACAGCTCTGAACGGCGCGTATCTACCATCTTCAGCGCATCTCAAAACGAATGCGACCACCCCGAATGCTGCTCGTCCCTCTTCGATGATTGCGATTGTGATATTCCCCTCAAAATAGATATTGAATGGCAACCAAAGACGGAGGATTGGACAACTCTGGTGTTCGGTATCTGTTGCAGCGTTCCACTGGCATCTTTGGAAACCCTCCTCCTCGATTGCCGTCGCCTCCCATCAGCACTCTGGACCAACGTCTTCTGGCATCTCCCAAAGTTGCGGTACATCGCGTTCGGCGGTTGTGTACTCACGGATGTGCTTACTGTACTTTCACTCCCGCCTCGCCCCTATGTCCAAGAGAATGTGCATGGCGGCGAATCTGTCGACCCACATACCAGCCAGATATTTGCACCGTCGCTTGAGGATCTGTATCTCGAAGGTGTCAGTATCCCTCGTGCTAGGCGATGTGGAGGCAATCCAACGTTACACGAGAGTTACCTGACGGTTCTCTACTATGCACTGGCGCGACGCAGGGCTGCGGGTCGTCCGGTCCGACGATTTGGGATCTTGGATGCAACGATATCTCTGACGCCGGAAGCGGTCGAGGGAATGGAGGAAGTGAGCCCGGGGATCAAGATGGTGAACGATAGCGCAAAGTTCGTGGAAGATATGAAGGGAATGAGTTGCGAGGATTGCCGTCCGGGGCTTGTCTGAAAGAAGAAGGTTTGTGGACGAGCTTCTCACCGGTTCCTGCTATTGATCTGTTACGCATATAGGACGTGAACTTGGGTACGGGGGAGGGAATGCAGTGTTGGAAATTTAGTGAAATATTTGGAGTGGGTAGTACTGGGATCATTAATATTGTATTATGCTCGATTGAATACCGTCTAATTGTATGTTTCATCCATCGTCTTATGTCTGTCGACAGGCGTCAAGTTCAGTAGTCATGAAGATCTTTGATCGATCCAAGTTCCGGATACTTTACCAAATTCCCCACTAGCACCCAACCCGAAAGATTTGCACGTCTGTTCTTTTTACAGGAATGGCGCCATTAGTCTACGTTACTTTACATCCTCTCCAAAGGCCGTATGCTCAGCAGCCGCATCGCTGCCCCCAACACATCTCGCGCACATACATACAGCCAAAGCCTTGCCCTCGCCTTCTCCAGATCAGATTCACCTTTCACTACCAATGTCTCCCAAGCGCTCGATATCGCGTGCGCTAAACGGAACGCAAATGTGACTACACCGCTCGGTTCGTGTGTCTTGAGTGCAGTCTTGACGACGTCTGGATAGGATCCGAGCAGGATCGCGATGTCCCGTGCGTGTCCAGACTCGGCCAGTGACGAGGTGTCAATTTGGGAAGGTGGCGGGAGAGGAAGGAGTTCCGGGTTTTTGCGTTCCATCGATGTAAGTCGGACGTGAGCATATTGTAGGTAGGGTCCGGTGTCACCCTCGAACGACAGCATGCGGTCCCAATTAAAGGTATAGTTGTTAATCCTGTCGAGGAAACGTTAGTCTGTACAATGCATCCACCGTCCGAAAGCTATACCGCTTGGCAGCCATGTCTTGAATTTTGATGCCCGTTATACCGACTTCCTGGCTAACGTACTCCGGATTCTCTATCGAGTTGTATTTTTCTTCATTCCGCTTCATCTGCTCGTGCATCACGGAGGCTGCTTCCTTGATTATCTGGTCCAGGAAGACCGCAGTACCCTTGCGAGTGCTCATGCCAAGCACCATGCCGTAGTTGACATGTTCCAGACGATTAGCCCAGGAAAAGTCCATTAGCTTCAGTATCTGGAAAAACTGAGCCAAGTGTAGATCCTGTTGGGACGCGACGACGTAGATCATCTTGTCAAAGTTATACTTTTCCCATCGTTCGATCGCGCCGGCAATGTCTCGAGTGAGATATATCGAGGTGCCGTCTACGTATCAAAAGGTCAGATGGTCTCTCGACAGCATTAAAGCTGAAACGAACCCGCTTTCCGGAGGACGGCCTTGCCTAGCTTCCACTTTTCTAAATCGACGAGCTTGGCTCCGTTCGCATCGCTGATGAGTCCAAGTTCATCAAGACGGTTGATTGCCTTATCCATCCACTCCTTTCCGACTTCGCTCTCCCCCGTGTACCGATCAAAGGAGACGTTCAAACGATCGTATTCTTCGATGTACTTGTCGATGCTCATTTTTCGCCATTCTCGCCAGTTGGAAAGGATGCTTTCATCGCCGTCTTCCATTCGTTTGAACATGCGTGCAGCTTCTGCTTTGACGTCTGGGTCCGCCTCGGCCTCTTTGTTCACTTTGATGTAGATATCATACAAGTGTTTTATCGCGTCTTTGGACAGTTCCTCTTTGGAACCGTATTTTTCGAATCCAGAGGCGATCATGCCAAACTAGCTGCGCATTAGATAAAAATTCGTCCGGAGAATGTAAGCGTTTACCTGTGTACCCCAGTCTCCGAGGTAATTTATAGATTCGACTTGCCAACCGCACGTCTTGTAGAGATTTGCGAGGAATGCACCGATGATGGTACTCCGAAGGTGACCGACATGAAATGATTTTGCGATATTGGGAGACGAGTACTCGATGACGAGCTGTTTTCCTGCGCCGATGGTATTTGTTCCATAGGACGGTTTTCCGGAAGGGCTTTCGTGGGTGAGGGTATGTATTTGGTTGAGGACTTGGCGAATGAGGCTCGTGTTGTTAAGTTGAAAATGGAGGAATTGTTTGTCGTGTGTTATGGATGCAATGAAATCGTCTGGTTGAAACTAGGAGAAAATCAACAGGTAAGAAACGGTGGTCGGAAGAAGGAGACATACGTCGGCTAGAACGGTCTTTGCGAGCTCGTCAGGTTTTCCGGGGAGACGGAATCGGGGAAGGGCGACTGTAAAGTCGACGCCCTTCTTTCCGTAATCGACGCCAGAGTAAGCCTGATCGATCGTGAGTTGCGGTAAGCGATCGGATATGCGTTTTGCGATGGCCGTGCGGAATGCATCTAATATACACGAAGAGGGGTCCGTTCCGGGTACGAGTGGGAGAGAAGGAAGTGACATGGTACTGAGACGTCGAAGAGTAGATCTGAGTAGATACACCATAATAATACAAGCAAACACCGAAATGGCATTCAACGTGCCTCCGCCGTCTGCGCGCATTCGAATCGCGAACGAAGTAACACAAGACAGAGAAGGTCCAAGTCTAAGTCTTCTCTCCGCTCGACGTCCCTCATGGGCACCACCGCTCTACGATATCCCACAAGACACCATCGCATCGTATCGTGACGTACCAGCACTCCACTTTGCCGCATCAACCAGTCAGCGCTCGCAGCCCTCCTCCACCTCACCAGATGGCGGGGGAAACTTCAAAAGGAGTTTGCAGATTGACATGAAAGACCTGGTCGGAGATGCTGTTGGCAACGTGAATCAACCCCAACACACTTAACCATGTCTGACCCACCTCCGTAGATGAGCATTAGCCCAACCAGTCGTGATATCGTCCTCGCAGCGTAAGCAGACGACATTCACCCTTCCAGGTTCCTTCCCTGACTAGTCCACAGCCGGCGCGGACTATTTATCATCGACCTCGAAGCTCCTCTCGAAATTCCGCGTTTCCTCCCTCAAGGCGGCACTTGGGACGTCGCAGACGTACAATGGAATCCTCATCGGGCTCGTGCAGAGTACATTGTCTCTACATCCTCGGAAAAGCTGTATGTTCCATCCCTCTGCGTTACCCGTCGCTTATATCCATCTCCCAGTCTTATATGGAACCTCATGATGGTAGGCAAGAGCTCTATCGAACACATTTTGCATTCCCATTACCGTGCGATAACCGACATCAACTGGCATACATCCGAGCCCGACATCGTATCTAGCGTCGGTATCGACTCTTGGTTATGGTCTTGGGACCTCCGAGAACCCCGCAAACCAGTGATGGGTAAGTGGCAGCTCGAGTGGCAGTGTCGCTCGCTGACATCCCTTAGGTCTTTGTGCTTTCAACTGTAAGAAGTCCACGGTATATAATCGTCTGCTTTCCCTAACCCCCTTTCAGCCGGAGGTACCCAAATCAAATGGAATCGTCAGGACCCGAACGTCCTTGCCTCTTCACACCTGGACGAGGTCCTCATTTGGGACCGTCGAGTTCGTCAACTGACTTTTTCCCCAGTTCTACTGCCTGACCTTCGACACACAGAAAGGATCCCTCCCTACTGGTCGCATTCGCGCTCATAATGCAAAGATATACGGCATCGACTGGGCACATACCCGCGTGCACGATATCGTCACATGCTCTCTAGACAAGACGATCAAGGTCTGGAATGTAAAGGACACATCAGCACCTGCCTTTCCTCAAACCGATTCTTTCGCTCAAAAAATTTCAAGACAATTACCTCAGCCACTGACGACGATCATGACCCGCTATCCCGTCTGGAGGGCACGCGACTTACCGTTTGGGAGTGGTATATTGAGTCTACCCCAAAGAGGCGACACAGCCCTTGAAATGTGGGTGACTGGCAACGATATCGTGCCAGTGGAGATACTCGAGGGACACACGGACGTAGTCAAAGAATTCGTCTGGAGAAAGGGAGGCATGGGTGCGTATATGCTCACCTTCTGGGGGCTTGTATTGATGTCTCTTGCAGATGGAGCAGAGTACCAGCTAATTACATGGTCGAAAGATCGCACTCTGAGGTTTTGGCCTGTGGATTCGGAGACTATGGAGGCAAGTGCCTTGAGCCCCCGGAGATCACATCACTTACCAGTTTCCAAACTAGAAAACGGGATATAACCTCGAATCCTCCAAAGTACCTCACAGTCGCTTATTCAGTGATCTTGGAAGAGCGCACAAGTCATTCCGACATGTTCCGGAAGGATCAGAGTCGGTTCCAGCTCTGTCTGCCCCAGTCGGTTCACGAAGCATATTAGCAGAAGTACGTGCCGGCCCTGCACCCATGCCATGCGTAAAGAGACCCGCCAACC
>JBBPOJ010001906.1:0-10858 GCA_038091395.1 Leccinum rimulosum
GTTCGACTCCCCGTTATGCCGTCTTTTTTTTTTTCCTCGTGCGACCGCTCTCGTGCATATGCCCATATCATTGATTCTATAGTGTGGTGTGTGACTCGGAAGTGCCTAGCATTGCACCTATGTAGTATGGAAGTTTTGGAAACTATAAACCAGGAACATTGACAAGGGAAAATAGTAGCCAAAATGAGCACATCAGTGACACAAAAAAACACTGATTTGAAGTGAATGCCACCGTTTTGTGTTGTCTTCGGGCGCGGGTCATCAGCACGTCAGACGCCGGTTATATGTGATTTTACTTCCCTCAGTGATAAGTTCGTGGGGGTACATAGGGGTCCGATTCGGTAATTTCGTTGACCATCGGTGGAAATTCCGTTACATTCTAAATCTAAATAAAACATTCAATCATCCAAACATAGGTACTAGGAAGAAAACCAGCAACATGAATAAATGACCCGTCTAGTCAGAGGTGAGGTCGATGATGTCCTCGTCTCTACCCTTGCTGCTCTTAGAGCGTGCGACGAGCAGAGGCGCACGGCGTAATGCAGCGACAGCGTCTCCGGCATTCTTCCTAGCCTCCAGATTAGTCCTAGTTTTCGCAGATGCCAGAAACTCGACCGACGACGTCCGTACGTCAATCTCAGAGCCAGTGAGCGCTGCGGGCTTGAATTTCGACGTACGCGCAGGATTAAGCTCGGCAAGCATGTCCTTTGCGGGTGCAACGACAGGAACAAAGTCAGCCATACGATGAGAGGCAGTGCGAGCAGGTGAGGGCGGCGCAGACCATATCATACCCCTGTCCGCCCATCCGTCCAGGTCATCGTCCAGATTCTCCTCGTCCGCTTCTGCCTCTCTAACCCCTCGGTCACCGTCCACAATGAGTCCCGCGTCCTCGGAATCACTCGAGATGGAGATCGTAGAAGTGTCGCTAGGTCGGGGTTTCCGCCCCACACTATGTGTAGATCCAGGAACGTCTGGCTCTGGCTGGCGACCGTCTGATGCCCTACAACCTTCTTCGGTATCACCAGTCCACAAGGCGTGGTTTGCGAGAGAAGTAGAACGCGACGTCCTGATCGAAGTCGGAGACGCCGCACGATGACGCGCATGGGGAACACGCCGCGGTGACGAATGCACGGCCGATCTCCGCGGCGACTTGCACAGTCTATCTCCCTCGCTCTCGGTTGTGTGCGCATCCTGATCCACCGATGCACGACGGCGTTGCTTCGTATTTTCGTGCGGTTTCGCGTCAGCTGGTGAATGGGACTGTGTGGGACTCGCAGGAAACCTGTGTAATTGCTTTGATTTCACGAACGTGGCTGGTCCTGCGGAGGCTTGAATAAGCAAGAGGTTGGCAGGAGAAGGGGTCGGCGTTGGAGATCGAGGTGGGGATGGTCCACGCGGTGTCGTAAACACGTCCACGATGTCGACCACGTCGCCACCGTCATGTTCATCGTCGTACCTGCTGCTGCGTCGTTCTCCGAGCCCCGAAGCGCACGGAGATACGGGGGACTCGGACACACGTTGCATTGGAAATGGTGCAGGTCGTCCAACCATGGCTTTGGTCTTCGTTCTCGGCTTGGGGGAACCACCACGATGAAACGTCGGTAACTCATCTCCTTCGCTTCCTTTCTCATCTTCTTCGCTCTCTAAGCCAGAGGGAGGAAGTAAGATATGGGCCAGTTTCGATGATGGTCGTGTAGGACCTGTACCGAGAGGAGCAAAAAGAACGTGGTCATGAGGAGGTAAAGCCGTAGGCATCAACCTCGAGGGAGTGTTCTTTGTTCTTTTCTCATTTTCTCTCGCCACCAGGTCAATCACACCCTCCACAATTCTTCGCGGGCCTTTCCGAGACTCGAAGACCGACGAGACTGGTCCAGCACCGATGCTCACGCTCTGTCCGTGGGTCATTAGTGCCTGACCGATGTCATTTCGAACAAGATGCCAAGTGTGACATCACCTACCTCGTCATGCGCAGTAATCAGCGGTCCTTGAAAGTCGCTCACCACGATGTCTGAATCTGTGTCTGATAGCTCGACATACAAAGCCTTCTTCGCTGGAGGCGCCGGTCGTGCCAGACGACGAGTTGAACCCAGTGCAGTGGGTTTAGTCCCTGACGGACCAAGATGTGACGAACTCGAGGACGATTCCTCTTCTTCGTATCTTGGAACAGATGACTTGGACTTGGAGGTAGCGTCGGCCGGGGCGCCGGACTTGGACTTGGTACGGAGAAGGTCAAGCGGGCGTGACGATCGCGGCAGCAAAGGTGGGAAGGCCTCCTCTTCCGCTGCACATGTGCGCTTTGAAGCGGGGGGGCCGGGTGTCGACCTCTTGGCCGCAGAGGGGCGAGAAGTAGACGGCTTCGACTTGATCGGTTTCACAGTGGATGGTTTCTTCGAGTTGTAAAACTCGCTCATCGTACTGGTGGTGGTTGCCTTCGTATTCGTCGCACTGATCTTCGCACTCGCCTTTGGTTTCGGTTTCGTAGCGCCAGTTTTCCCCGTCTTTGCCTTTCCTTTACCCTTGACGTTTTCCTCGACATCCTCGTCTGAACATGGACTCTCGCCACCACTCAAATCGAAACACTCGTACGCCTCGTCCTGCGCTTCCGACGCCTGCTTTGGCTTCCTCCTCCTTCCTCCTCCAACCCCAACAGCCTTGGTCTTTGTTTTCGTTCCTGCGACTTTCCTGGTGGTGGATGGCCCAGGAACGGACTCGTCCTCATCATCGTCCGCAACCTCCGCCCCATTTGTCTTCGTTTTCGGTTTCGTCGCCCTGACCCCCGTCGCTACACGCCCACGCCCACCTTTCGTCCCGCGCTTTGCCTTCTTCTCCTCGCGCGCCTTCACCTTCTCTTCGTACGCCTCCGCCAGCGCAGGCGCTGCAGCGCGTATCATACACGCAGGTAACCACAAACGAAGTGGCGTCATCGGGTCCTTTCGGCGCGATTTGCGTTTCTTCGTGCCCGACTTGGCCGCAGCGCAGGCGGCGGTCTCTAGGCGTTCTGTGCCGCCCTCTTGGTCATCGTCATCGCCACTCTCGTCTGCTTCCTGGTCTTCGTTTTCGTCTTCGGTGTCGATACCAAACAGCCCGCCAACAAGGGGTGGACGGAGGCCCTTCACGCCGCTTTCTGCGCGCTCGACAAGTGGGGTAGGATTCACGAGTACGCGGTACTCGAGTGTAGAGTCCGTAGACACATGAGTTCGCTGCGAGAGGACCTCTAGGAGAAGCGGAGACGATCCGGAAGTAGTCGATGTCGGCGAGGATGGGGACACAGAGCGAGATGAACTGGGAGATGCAGGAGCGGTTAGGCGAATGAGTGAGGACAGTGTGAAAGATTCAGGTGTTGATCGATCCGAAGTAGTTGTACTCTGAGATTTCTTTGACGGAGAAGAAAGTTGTAGGATAGAGAGTGCGGAAGAGATCTTCTTTGTGGGTGATGAGAAACGCCGATCATCATCCTCTTCCTCCGGAGGACTTTGGCGTGCATCTTCATCTAAAATGACCCTCCGGACCGCTCTGCAAACAATACCGGGCCAAACTACAGTTCTGAACCTATGTACGATGACATCTTTTACCCCCCACTCAAAATAGAGTTCGCAGAGAGAAGCGATTCTCATCGGATCTGGGTCATTTCTCCACACCCCAGTTGGTGTCTTGGGGTTACCCTTTTGAGGGGTGTTTTCGGAGGTGAGAGGGTCTGCATACGACATGAGGACGGGTAGTGAGGGAAAGTCTTCTGGAAGTGACGCGGCAAGGGAGGGTTTCTTGGAAGGCAAAAGACCGCTCTTGTTTGTCTTGAGTTCGTTTCTGACGTCTTGTCTCCATTGGTCGATGAACGAATCAAGCCGATGACCTTTGAGATCTTTCACAGCCTTCATGAGAGAATCACCAAAACCGGCACGAGCGAGACCAGTGGCAAATTTCTGGCCACAGCCAGGCAAGCCAGCGGGTATGTAATCACCGCCCGAGAGCAGGCCGATCAAAATGGTGCCTGGACGGGAAAGAGCGACAGATGGATCCGAAAGGATAGCTTGCGATGTGTATGTGACCACATGGTTTCCGTCGTCCTTTCCCTGCGCGTTTTTGACAGGATGGGCGCGGTTACCGGAGAGTGTATTGCTGGGGCTGCGAGAAGATGAGACAGCGCGAAGGGAGAAAATACAAATACTCGCTTGCGAATGACCATGGTGGCACCGAAGAGAAAGTTGTCAACGTCATCGCTGAGGACTGCATCGATGATGCCGATTCTGTTGAGATAGGCGAGTTCGGCTTCAGCCTCCCCCGGCGCGATGCGCCATTCAAAACCAAAGGCTTCAATGATGTTTTTCATACCCTGTGTGAGCCAGTGTGCGTTTCCGCCCACGCGTTTTCCGCGTTTGACGGCAGGTCTGTGTGGGCCATCGAAGACGAAGAGGGGTAGTAAGGGCAATTGGAGCAGACGGCAACAGCGAAAGAAGAGTGTGCGAAGCTCTGGATTCTCGCCCTCCCTGCCGTAGGCTGCATGGAAGAACCAAATGGAAGCGTCAATGCCAATGCGGAATCCACGGTGGTGATTGGGATTGGCGTTGAAGCCGTCCTCGACAGCGAGCTCTGTAAGTGAGCGAACTTGTCCAGCTGGACGTAAAACCTACAGAAACAACGTCGATCAGTGCCCATTTCCACGGATTTTCGAGTTACCTCCCAAAGACCAGCAACGCCCATGGTTAATGTCCAGAAACAACAACGCAAGTGACACCGTGACGAATGGATTTCAATCACGTGTTCACTCACGTGAACACAATTTATTAGCATCCCGATTTGGACGGGCAAAATCAAAGTTAAAAGAAACCTTCAATGACTCGGAACGGTTGCGGCTTTCTGCAACCGTTTTTAATACGTTCAGTGTACCTGACGCCACGTATCAATTTCATTGACATCACCCAGGCCAACTACATACTTTACCTCCATGCCCTGACTACATCATTGCGGCAGCACAACGGAGCAGTGCTCCGTTCCTGATCGAGATCAGTACCACCGCAACATCACGAAAATAGCATGTAAGTACCCGATAACCATATATGACAGATTGGTTAAAATATGATACATTGACAAGTAACATTCCGTATAGTCAAGACAAAGTCACCGACACTTCCCTGCCATTGGACCCACATCTGCCATAAAGTGTCTGACCTTATAAGGGTCAGTCGGATTTTTTTTTCGTGATGAATGTTCCTTGCTCTCTCTTAAACACCCCTTTGGAAAGTGGGACCTTCATACTGTACTCTTGATCGTCTCTTTCCACGCACCCCTGAAGACCATGTCTCCTCTTCAGTCGACATTAACTGCGGTTCGACTGAAGGATTATATGACACGTATGTTCATCATCATCCGTTGCAAAAGATCAACATCACAGCGGTCCTTGTACAGTGGTCATCTTTACTGCCGCCGGTTATGATTATGGTAAGTCACGACAGCACAACTTGAAGCTACTAGAATTGACTTCTATGTTTTCAGTTCTTACATTCTCGAAAGAGGTATCGTTTCTCATGCTTCTATATGATGCTTTTCTCGCTGCTGATTCGTACAGATAGAATACATATGGGTCGGTTAGACAACTTTTTGTTATGGCAACATGGTCCTGATGTTCGGATTACAGAATAAACCTTGGACCTGGGTGTCGACATTGTTCATTCTCGTACGTTTCGAACTTTCAATACGTTTTTACGACCTGCTGCGGAAAACTAACCATTGTCTCAGGTTCGTTATATCGGAATTTTCACTCTAGTGTGAGTCTGAACTTTGTGGTTATCATAAGACGTGCTAAACGGGGCCCCCAATAATTGCTCAGAGGCAATAACATCGGTATGTTCATTAGTGTTCGAAAATTGCACGATTATCTGAACCGTAAGCCCGATGCAAGAGGGAAGTAGCTTCTGTCCTGATTCCACAAAGGTATTTCGCTCGATTTAAATGATTAACATGAGTACCGAGATGTGCACCTATAGATGTACGTGTTCTTTTTTTTTCGGAGTCGGGGACTTGGAATCGTGAGTCACGACTGATATTAATTGCGTAGTTGTGCGTACACCGATCCTAGCTCCTTTCTGTCTACTCAAACCATGGGCGCTTTCAAGGTCGGATAATACTGATTGTCTCTGGGTGGACATTCATTCTTTTCGTTGCTGCAGCCAACTGTGAGTCGTTTGTCCTACTCTTAGAAGGTGAATTAATATGGTGACTATAGCCGTGATAATGCTCCGTACATGGGCAATGTATAATCGATGGAGACTTATCTTCTGGTCGCTCCTCTCACTGTTAATCATTTCCACAGTCCCTCTCGTAGTGACTGAAGTTACCACTGAAACGAAGCCTTGGCTTGGTATGTTGTCGCTGGATAAACCGGGCGCTCGGTACTGACCAGCTATTACAAACGTTGGACAGTGCCAACCGTCCAAATACATGGCACTTTAACTTGTCACTCGACCGTTATTGAAATTATCCCCCCCGTTTTTACAGTATTACCCGCCGCCTTTCAAATCACATACGGTGCCGTGATGTGCACCCTTGCAATCGTCCAATTCGCGAGGCAGTCGCTCGAAATGTACCACATGACGAAGCGGTGGCAGTTCGATCGCTACATGAGCTTGCTTGTCAAGCAGGGCATACTCTATTTTCTTGCGTGCGTTCCTGCCCTTTCCCCCCCAAAAAAAAAAGATCCTGACTCGCTAACGACGACTTTTTCATCACAGCATCTTCGTGCTCTGCCTTCTTAGCTTGTTGGACGCGATTGAAAACAATGAAAAGTGTTCACCGCACGGATGGCGAGGGGCGCTGGCAATCATCTTGCGATACGTACCCGCCTTCACCATGACGCCTCGCTTCATCATGAGCATACGGCAGCTGTACGCGCGGGACGTTCAAGGAAGATGCACGGCAGGGATCGATTCGGGGTTTGGCTTGTCATAGTCCGGCCGCTGCTCTAGATGGTCGACATCCATCATAGCTATTAGCCGCGGGCGACGATGGGCAGAGCGGTGGGATCGGGAGATTTGAAGGGATACCCATGCAATTCATTGCAGTCCAGTCATTGTAAATGGACATCGTCCAGTAAATTATATAGCATGGACTTCAAAACCAACTAAGACGTCCGTCATTATGACAACTCGCTCCGCACTGGCGAGTCCGCAGTGAATCTCCCCGCTTAGTTGGATAAATAATAGCCTTTGGCCTGCACTTGTCCTAGTAATGTGGACGATCTTATCTATTGACAGCCGGGCGTAATAGCCAGATTGCTCATGCATGAGTAATATTGTTCCTGCTGCAGTGTAGTAGTATGCAAACGCCGTCTCTGTGAATGAAAATATGTAGCGCAGTATCAAGTAGTCACCACCAATCAACTACGTGGACATAGTACTCTAATGAAGAATTGACCGTAAATAATCGCGATCAGAGGTGGGTAACCTTGAACCAAGTACCCTCCCACCACCCAACCACATTCAAAGTTTTAGTAGAACCTCTCTT
This sequence comes from Leccinum rimulosum, assembly GCA_038091395.1. Taxonomy (NCBI): domain Eukaryota; kingdom Fungi; phylum Basidiomycota; class Agaricomycetes; order Boletales; family Boletaceae; genus Leccinum; species Leccinum rimulosum. The sequence goes on from JBBPOJ010001906.1 coordinate 7,498, forward strand.
CCTACTCACGCGACATTCTCTGACGATGAGTCTACATCGGGTCTCTGTACGCGTGGAAATGGCCTCGCAGAGAGTGTCAAAATCAGACCTCAGTTTGCCCACTCTTGAAAACACGACCCTGCACAACTCCAGTTCCTCCAACAATGGCACGAAAATCTCGTTCTTTTGATCTCCATCAACGAAGCCATCGTTGTCTCCCGAGGGGCCTTTAGAGGGGAAAGAGAGCATAGAAGCTATTTGGGGCATAGGGCATTCGCTGATTTTGATGTGCCGTACATTCCAAAAAGATGCCAACATGTCCCTCCAAGAGTATGGCAGGGGGGTGGGTACAGCGAGATGAATGCTTTGAACGCTTGACAAACCGAAGGAGTGACACTTGCGGCTTGAAGTGGCACTAGTATTAGGTTTGGCAAATGCGACTCCACTCCCGTAACAGACCACGAGGTGAGTGTTCTCATCTGATCCGAAGGAAAACGCTGAGGAAGGGAAAGAACATGCACGAGCTGACGTGCTGAAGGTGAACGACGCTCTGGGGTCCTTATTGCTATCAACGGTGAGTGAGCGAAATTTCGGGACAGCGAGTGTCGAATCGTGGCATGGGTCGACTCTTGGGGCGAGAAGAGATGCAAGTCGAGCAAAATCATCATAAGTGAATGTTCTATCTGCACATCCCAGCTCGACTTTTGTCGTCAACGGAATGTCCACACAGGACAGCAGTGCGTTGAGTGTTGAGATTGGGGCCTCGATTGACATGTGAGAGAGGCGTGGAAGATGGATCACCGGAATAGTATTGAGTTCTCCACTGGAAGAAAGATCATTGGCGCTACGAAGGGAGTCATGGACATATAATTGCACGAGATGTGGCATACGACGCATAGTGCCAAGGAATTCTGCCGTTGTGAGGATTTGGGGATAGGGGAGTTGGGTAGAGTGCAGATGGAGGGTCGTCAAGGCACTGAAATCGAGTGACTGCCATGGCATGCAACAGTGTCCTAGCATCAATGTGCGGAGGGCTGGTGTGTTTCCTTCGAAAGGAAAAAAGGATGTTCCCTCTACTAAGTAGAGGTTTGTTATTTCCACATGTTGCAAGCAAGGGAGGGGTGAGGAAAGTTTTAACAGGATCTGATACTTGTATCGCTGGTCACTGAGGTCCGTAAAGTGAAGGTGAAGCTCTTGTATGTGTTGTGAATGGTTCATCAACTGCTTCACGAAAGACGGCACAGAAGTGCAACCAGCCTCGCGAGGCTGTTTTATCCAGATTTTCAATGGTGCCTTCTGCGATCTAGCCAATAGCTCCTGAGTCCAGCGCTGCGATGTTGTGGGAATGTGGGTCCAAAGGGTGCGACAATTGAGAGCTGTATCCCGCCAGTGGCGGCAAACGTATGAAACATTGACCCAACCAGGCGTGGTCGTATATACCTCGTGAACACAAGAGTCGAGAGCGTTTTGGATGAATATAATTTCCAATATCTCGGCCAGCAGGTTAGAAAAGGGGGAATTGGAATTGCTTTGGGGGTCAAGGCGGGGATCGCGTGACAGCAAAGATATTCCATCGGCATCCTTGTGCGGGCGTGCTAGGGTCATGGTGGTGGAGAGGATGAAGAGAAGTGTTGCACCCCTATTCAAGTTGACATACGGTTTCGCACGCCGGTCCGAGTCACTGTCCCCTATTTACTTACGGTTACCCACTTTGGACTCCTGAAATCGAACGTCCGGAAATCTTAGAATCAGTGATGAGTCGGCGTCGTCACTCCCGAAGAGGTGATGACTTCCCGCACAACCTAACGGTGATCGATAACAACTTGAAGATAGTTCCGTGAGCGAGCGACTCAACTTTTTAGTGAACAGACGGGAGAAGGAACTACACTTATGCGAAATGTATGCCTTCATCGTGAAAAGCAGACAACAATCTACAGCAACCGACACGTCAACGAACGAAATCACCAGAACCCGTCAGCGAACCACCTACTTCAACGGATCGTCCACCGTCATCTTGGCCGCCCTCTGGTCCGAATACCCCGTCGAGTTCAACACCCCCTCCACTCTAGCCTTCATCCCCACGCTATCGTCAACCGTCTTGTTCTGCAGCCGCGAACACCACGTCCGCCAGTTCTTCTCCAGCATCTCCAGCACCCCTTTCGCCATGAACGTCGCATGCACCGTCTTGTTCCTGCGCGAAAAGACGATCCGCCCTAGCCCGTCAAACTCTTCAAACTTGATCGGCGGCGGGGGGTCGAGCGGCGCCATACGGACGACAGACGACTCTACGAGCGGTGCAGGCCGAAAGTTATTCTTCCCGACGTGCATGAGCAGGTCGACTTTGGCGTACAGCTGCACGTTGGCGGAGAGGCGCGACCAGAGCTCCGTGCCAGGCTGTGCGACGAGTCGAAGCGCAAAATCGCGCTGGAACATGAGGACGGCAACGCGGCAGAGCGGGCGGTGGGAAAGAAGGCGGAAGACGAGCGGGGAGGAGATTTGGTAGGGCGTGTTGGATATGCAGACGTCAAAGTAGGGAAGGTCGGCTTTGACGAAATCGCCGATGATGATGACCAGCTTGCGTTGTTCTGGTCTGCGGGTGGGTGTTAGAGCGAAGGGGGGAGGGAGAGGGTGTACTACGTACTTTCCCTGGACGCGCTTGGTGACCTCTGCGGCCATCCGAGGGTCCATCTCTACGGCGGTGACGTGCTTTGCTTTTTCGAGGATGCGGAAGGTCAGATTTCCAGTACCTGGACCAACCTCGAGAACTTTGTCCGTTGGGCGGAGATTAGCCTTGGAGACATGAGCTCAGAATGTATGTTTTGATGATGGCCAGCGACGCACCTTGTCTACGATTCTGATGTGATATCTCCCCGCTTAGTTTGATCAATAATAGCCTTTGGCCTACACTTGTCCTCAATACTATGTGGACGATCTTATATATTGAGACTAGTCACCTTCTAGTGACAGCCGGGCGTAATAGCCAGATCGCTGATAGATGTTGACCGATGCATGAGTAATATTGTTCCTACTGCAGTGTAGTACGCAAACGCCATCTCTGTGAATAAAGATATGTATAAAGTACTCTAATGGAGAATTGTCCGCAAACAAAAATGCAATCAAAGATAGGTAACCTTGAACCGAGTACCCTCCCACCACCCAACCACGTTCAAAGCTTTAGTAAAACCTCCCATCGTACTCACGCGACATTCTCTGATGATGAGTCTACATCGGGTCTCTGTACGCGTGGAAATGGCCTCGCAGAGAGTGTCAAAATCAGGCCTCAGTTTGCCCACTCTTGAAAACACGATCCTGTACAACTCCAGTTCCTCCAACAACGGCACGAAAATCTCGTTCTTTTGATCTCCATCAACGAAGCCATCCT
>JBBPOJ010001907.1:0-10854 GCA_038091395.1 Leccinum rimulosum
CATTGCCACCGTCCGGAGGAATAACTCCTTTCAACATCTACGTCGCATTGTCTCGATGTCGAGGCAGGAGCAGCATCCGTCTGCTGCGAGATTTTAGCGAGAAACTTCTCATGTCGCATCCTTGCGATACCTACGCCTGGAGGACGAAAGATTGGTGATACTTGACAAAGAGACGGGCACGAGGATTGATAGTAGTGAAGAAACAGCCTCACGGTCGTAGTACCCATCGGTCTATAACAATCTTCTCAATTTCCACGTTTACAATATTTACATTTAAGCTTATATAATCATTACCTTTTCCGGCGCACAAATTAAACAAGGTAATATGTCATGTTATGTAATATCCTCATTTGTTCTATCAATAAATAGCGGCATCTCGCTTTGCTATTTTGTCTCTCTACGATGTCGAAGCGTAAGTCGTCCTTTGGGAGCGACCGTGACGGTGCCGCACCTGAAAAACAAATTCGAACTAGTGGGAGGACCAATAGAGGTCAAGGTGGCCGGGCTGACCAGTTGACGAAAGTCAGCCAGGCCCTCACAACCAAACCGTCACGTAAACCGAACAGGGATTCTGAATCCACCAACGAACCTATCAATCCTATGGCACCTGGATATCTGGAGGGCTCGCGTTCGAAACATAAGTCTCTGAAGGTATGTCAATCCGTCGTTAACTTAGTAATATTGACGTCTTGTTCAGCGAAACGACGTGCAGACCGCCAGCGAGAATGCAGTGAGCCCGACGTTGTTGGGAACGATGCGGGTCAAACTGATATGTATTGTAGGAGAAGGTTACCGGGGTCAAGATTGCTGGCCACATGGTAAGTAGCGTCTTATTCGCTTTCTTAATCTTACACATTTACCAGATTTCCGGACGTGTAAAACAGAAGGCTGCCGTCCCAGCCTTCAAGCAACCTGCAGCCCTGAACGGACGCTTTGGTTTCCAACCCGAAGTGAACCCAATCAAGACCTCACGTTCTCAGCCCATTCCAGTCGCGCGTTCTCAGAAAGTCTCGCGGGAGGAATCTCAGCTCGGGTCGCATGGTCCTGATCCGGCACCCCAGCGTCAATCACTCTCTCAGAAAGTGCCTTCGGAGGAATCAAGCTCAGATTCAGAACATGATCCGGACACCCAACCGCGTTCGTGGAGTGACGATCCTGAACCCCCGCACGAGGATGAGGTCGAAGTTAGGTTCTTTTCGCAACAAGTTGACAAGGATATGGACGAGAATGGGGATGATGAACACAACGAGGATACGCACGAGGACGAGCGGGATCTTGACCTGGATGGACACGCCAATACCGCTGCCGATTGGGGTACTGACGACAACGACGTAGATATGGAAGCAGATGACGAAGACCTGTACGGTGATTATGTCCCCAGTGCGGGCCTGGGGATAGACATCGGCATGGAGAACAACGATCCTCCCGCGGCTCCTCGAGTCCACTCGAAGAAAGTGCGATTTGACGATAAGGTGAACGCTTGGTCTTTGTTGTAGATTGTACTCATTTTAATTATATATAGCAACCCCGTGATGTTCTCCAGAACCACCACAAGAAGAACGGGCGGCCTCGTGCTCCTGATAATAACTATCTACTGCAGTTGAACAAATCAAACACTGTACGGCCACCCAAGTCCGGCGTGGATGTATCCCTTCAAGACGACGACGACTCGGAGGACCCCGGTATCCCCAAGAAATCGAAGGGTTTGAAACACTGCAAGACTACCAAGGAAGACATCGACGCAAGTCCTACTACACTCACATTTTATCCAATTCATTGGAAGGGATTACTGCGATACGCTAAGTCTGAGATGCGTGCTCATTGTGGTACGGATTATCTTTTTACCCCCCTCGAAGCACTATTGGCAGGCAATGCGCGAGAGATCTTGTCGCAGTCGGTCACCAAGTGGAAGGAGGAGAAGCGGGCTCTCGAGAAAGGTTCGTGTCGTCGGCCTACATTAGAATATCCCTCACCCCAGCCTAGATTACTATAGGCTCTACAAGAACGACATGTGCCGGCTTGTTGCAGACGAAGCTGCTAACTTTCGCAGCATTTTGAAGAAGGCGGCTATTGGAGCGGTGAACAAACATTACGACCTTTATCCGAAGCCCGGTGCTATCAAGAGTCATCCTGCATACCTCAAACACGCGAAATGTGCTGCTGCTGCCTTACTGAATGAGAGCGACTTCTTGCGAGACGGCGTCGATGATGAGGTAAGATACAGCTCACGTTCGACACATTCCTGACGTTTGAATCAGGGTCGTCCGTGCAACTTCGCGCATCCGGCTATTCGAGAATGCATTTTCCAGGTGTTCTACAAGTCAAAGTTTCCGATTAGCAGGAAGGGACTCTTCGAACGTGGAGTGCCATTAATCTGTGTCGTTGCTGTCACTACTGCGGTAACCTTTAGTGTACTTCCTTTATTCTCTCATTGACGTTTATTTTCTGAAGATTATGCATGTTCTCAAGTCTGTCAAGGCTCATGGTCACACCAAGAATGTGCCGGCTGTCAATGGGGACAACTGCAGTGTTGATTACCGCAATCTTCAGAACGGTATTCGAGCAGTTGATGATGAACCCCATCATGGACCGAGACTCCGAAACATGCTCAAAGAGTGGAGTGTCGAAGGACAGTAAGGTTTTCCTTTCGATTTGCTGTGATCGTGTTATTCACCTTCCATCACTACAGATTTTCTACCACGGGAGTTCCGGACACCGTAGATTCTGACAATGATGTCATGCTTAAGTTTTAGTTAGATTATATAATCTGTTTGTTTTCAGAATATGAATGTCAAGTTGCCAGTGGAAGCTTCGAGTACTATACTCAGGCTGGAATGTGAGAATCATACTAGTGAGATTAGTACAGGCTTGGTGATACTGTCGGAACTGTAACGGAACTGTATGGAACTGTACGGGACTGTACAGAACTGTAACAGAATTGTACAGAACTGCTGAACAAGATTGTACATACTGAACAAAGTTGTACAAGTCTATGCCCACTGCATGTGACTGTACAGACCTGTACAGAACATGACTGTACAAAGCTGTACAATTCCATGCCCAGTGTATAGTACTGTACAGGGTTATACAGACCTGTGCAAAAGGGACATACTTGTAGGACTGTAGGATCCTGTATTGGCTGTGCAGCTCTCCACAAGTCTGTACATTGACCCATAGTTTGCTGATGTATATTCTAGCCATGATGCTCTTAAGCAACACATTTACCAACTCGGAAAGAAGCACCACCACCTCAATCACTCACGTCCTTGAGGCCAACGAGCGCACGGCACTTATCGAGCAGCAGCTTAGAATAGATGTTGTTTCCGTACCGCTCCTCGGTCTGGAACTCAAGAAAATTCAACTACGAGGAAACCGAAAAGGAGATCCGAACTATGTGTGTCGTTTTTATTATTATATGACGCTTGAGCTGATGCCATTTAGGCAATCCCGCTTTTCGAACCGCCGGCACTTGTTCCCTTTTTTCGGTCGTCTTTAGGGCCGTTAGTTTGGATAGTGAAAAACTATAATGCCTGACGAGATTAGGTATGTTGTCAAATCACTGCCTGGGAATGTCGTCGATTAGTATACCACTCAGGCGCATATTTCTCGTTCATGTTTTCGCACATGATCATGCTTTTGATCGGTGGTTGGACGACCGCTGCCGGCAAGACGTCAGGACGTACATCGATTGGATGGTGGTCACGGAAAGGAGCAAGCCGCGACGCGAGGTGCAGGCACCTGTTGAGCATGGCCGCTTCGGTTCTTTTCGCTTTTATGTTTGTGTTATGCTTTGCTAGCGGGTGTGCACACAGATTTTTTCGATTGTTCGGGCGGAGACTGATGTAAGTTTGTGATGAGTCGCTGCAGCAGCACTTTGTTTCACGTTAACTTGAATCCGCCGCGTATACTCGCTTAGTGCTGTTCGACGGTTCTCCAAGTTTCTGAACAGCCTATCCTTCCAGTGAGTCCTATCGTTTTTTCCTTCGTCTATTCCACACTGACCTCTCTTCTAGGCGAAGGCGAGTCCCTTGGTCTCTGCACGTCAAGCACTATATACGTTGGACTGGGCTGCGTTCGAGGGCAACATCGTTAATCTCGGTGCGTTTCGACTCATCTCATTTACCCCATCCAACCAAAACAACCCTATTCAGGATCCAAGCACAACCCTCTAGACATTACAGACATGTATGTTCCAGAGTCGATTTGTCACTGAGTAATCTGTATCTATGGTTCTCATGTACTCACTTGGTGTAGGGTGCTCCTCGACGATGTCTGGCCGCGGTCGACTCATGTCGCCTGTTACATTTTTGGTATGTGATATCTTTGTATCTTGGCTCGTAATATTTTCTGACTTCTGACGAGGCCTCCCAAAGACAGCGTCATCGATCGTCAAGGTTTTCTTGCATCGTCCTTACCAACGGCTTTGCATATCTCAAACATTCCGATCAGCTCGTTTACGTTCATAGCGGCATCATCCTTGAATATGGATCGTATTACCGGTTTGTGTCTAACCCAGACAGTGCAGTTCGCAAGCTAATGTGAGCTATCTTTCCCGCTATCAAGTCCATAGCACTGTTTGTTATGGCCTTGCAGTCAAAATTACGACCTTAGCGGATCCTCCGCTACAAGCAAAGGCCGTCGTCCCGCGTCCCGCACCCGAGTTTCAGCAAGAGGGTGTTCGTACCTCTTCGTCCCATCCGCGATGTGGATGAGCACCTTGACGAAAGAGCACATCGAACAGCGGTGTCTCAAAGGGGGGGGTCGGGCTCATCGACGTACATGCTTTGGTCGTGGATCGAGAGCAACCGCGAGGGGGAACATTGGGTTGAATGATCCGTATTTAGCGACGGCGGGGTTGTTGATTTGAGTGTCGTGCTCATTGAGGAGTTCCGAGTGTTTGCACAACGCGGTAAGTTCTAGTTGACTGGACTAGGTGACTGGATTGATGTCCTTGACAGAGATCGGATACGGTCATGAGGGCGCTGTTGAGCTTTTGTGAGATGGAACCTTCTTAGAGGTACTTTTCCCTGGATTTTGATTGACAACACATGCTGACGGGGACCATAAGATCTTGAAAGTGTTTTCCTGTGATGTCCATGTCATTGACATGGTCTTCGGGAGAGTGAGTATATCATTGATCGACCAACAATATCTGCCTGCTAACTTATGCCACCAGGTCATTCGAAAAGCGCATCCCATTATTATCATCATTGATATTAGTTTCCCGCTTTTGATGCTCGCCATCATTCCCCTTCCGTGGTTCTGCTATTAAGCGACTGTAAGTTTTTCGGTTGCTTTCTTCATCCACTTTCTGATCTCCCTTCTCGTCAGCTACTGCCCTCAACCTCGGTCAATCGTCCATCTTTTCTTAGTTCTCTGAGTCCTTGGCGACCCGGACTGTCCATCGTCCGGGAGATGCTGGCGCATCAGGCCTTCAGGTATGGCACAGACGCATTCAACATGCGCCATGGTTCATTCTGGGTCAACCTTCCGCACAACCACAAGCGATCTTCGCTACCCAGAAGTGAACCGGCTCGATCGGAACGAACACGGTTATCTCCTTTGCACGCCTGTGAACCGATGGCTCGTCGTTCGATTGGAGTTTATTGGGCGTGAGGCGGTGATGCCAGCCAGTGGCTATTGGGGATGGTGTTGTCGTTTGCATTGAACACGAGTGCGGCGTTGGTGAGTCCAGTTTTGGTTTAGTTTCGAGTTAGGATCGTGGCTGACTGAACAAGAAAGAAGCACTGGGTCAGTACATTCGGCTAGGTGTCGTAAATGAGATTTGTATCGGTGAGATGTCAGATCTTGTCCGATTTGGGGCAATTAAATCGAATCTCGATTTCTTTTTCTGAGTGCATATCAGAGCCAAAGTTTGGGCAGGCGGCGCAGTCACCCCAAGTTGCAGTGGCAATTGTTTATTTTCATGTGTAGTATCGGCAAGGTCAGATCCCGTTAGATCTGACGATTCATCAAATCTGATCTAAATTCTTTTTTTCAATCCTCATCAGAGCTCTTCCTTTCCACGGTCCGTCGTGTTCATGCATTGTTCCGACACTGCGAGGTGTGTGCTGGCCACCCACACCCAGTTCATCTCGTCCCATGTATTCACCCCTTCTGTCTCCTACATGTTTGATGTCGCATTGCAATTTTTTTCCCTACGTAACAGCACTCTGCAGCGATAGCAGACTGTTTATTTGCACATGTATCGGTGAGGTTAGATCTTGTCCGATCTGGTGAAATCGGATCTGATCTCAATCTTTTTGGATACAGGTCGCTTCAATCGCCGGTCAGGCAGAGGTATATAAAGGCGGGTGGTTTATGGTATCGTCCTTCAATCTGTCTCTGCGTCTTTCATCTCATCTCTTCATCTCTTAATCCAACAGGCTTCTTGTTCTATGCTGTTTGTTCGACGTGATAGCGGACGTGAGTCCACCTCTCAAAGAGACGAGGAGAGCGCGAGCAGCGGGCAGAAGCGTTTGCTCACGAACGCGCTTGAGTTAGGGCCGAGGAAACGACCGTGTGTTCCACCTTACCTATGCGATTTATTCTTGCTAACAGTAGGTCAGAACTGTACCGGATCCCTTGGTTCACCACGGGCGCCATTTTGGTCGCGCAGTCCACGCATTTTGCAATGTGCAAGCCCTGCTGACCAATGGACTGTCCCTTACGGGTGAAATCGAAGAGAATGGTCAAGAGTCGCTGACGACGCAGTAAGTAGCTTCAGGACTTTACTGGACTCACACTAATTCACAGCACTCTTCTAGGCAAAAGCAAGAGTATGCTGTCTTTCGCGAGCTGCTGCGAACCATCCCGGGGCTCGAAGCCCGTCTCATGGAGTCTTCGGAGGAGGACATCATTACAGTGGCTGAGCTGGTAAGGTTGTCGTTTGACTCTTACTTTGCTTGACTGATATAGTGCAGGTTCAGAAGGGTGCTAATAGTGCCAGGGCCGATGACACAAAAGGAATGAAAGCGGCTATCATTGACTGGATCACGCCCAAAGGCCAGTCACTTAACCCGCATATTCCCCGTAATGTGAAGGCCGGTCGAGGCTTTCACCATGAACGCACTGGGGCCCTCCTCTGCCCTGCTGGTTATGAGTGGCAAAACTCAGAGTATGTCTTTGTTTATATTCGTGTGAAGCCTTGACGTATATGTTCGAAGTATCAAAGAGAAATTGCGCAACGGACAAATCCAGGTTGCGGGAGATCAGTGGCCGATATTTCTCTATGCTAACTACATGTATGACCCTGAAGACCCTTGGAATGGTCTCCTCCGTGGTGGACTATTGGTTTGCGTGCGCTGTGCTGTGGCTATGTACTAATCAATACTGACCCGTCATTTTCAGGCTTATAAGCACGTGTTTACATCGCCCAGTTCAGTAGATCAAGAACCGAAAGCCACGCGCTCCGGTAATGCTCGGATTCACGGGATGCGGAGTGTGACAAAGGCCTCGATCGCCTACGTTGCAACCCAGGTGTGTACTATTGTGCTTATTGCTGTCGTGTTCATACTCATACGTGGGTGTCTGAAGGCACGGTTTGCGTTGACATCCGCTCAGGTTTTTTCTCGCACGGATCATGTCACTGACTCCGAACGCTTTTATAACAGCATTCTCGACCTGCTCAATGATGCAGACGAGAGGGAAGAGGTCGAGCAATTGTTATTATGGTGGAATAGACAAATCTTTCCTCTCTACACAGAGAGTGAGTGTTTGCCCTCGAAAAATAGTGCACTCGCGAGGATTCGTGCCAAGCGTGCGGAGTACCGGGCGGCTGCTGCCGAGGAATGATATGATGTAATAAACTCTAGAAGATGCTTAAATAATTTGCATTATTCAATTTTTGGCGTGACTCGAAAATCTCACACGAGTGACAATAAGTAAACTTGATACGATCCATACAGAGAAATAAGATAATCAATACGACTCAGATTAGGATTTTATGATCTATATAGTTCTAATGGATCAGATGTAGTGGAACATCTTATACAGTACAGTAGGGTTGATGTAAATTGTCATATGACCCAAATTAGAAGGGCAAGACAATCAATGTCTTTCTGATTATGATGACAAGATCAAAGATAGTTGGTGGCACTTATGGTGGGAGTAGGAATGGGAAGTTTTATATATTATGATAGGATTGATGTAAATTGTCATATGACCCAAGTAGAAAGGCATTACAAAATAAATCCCAATGACATTAGTCAGAACATCTCCCAACCTGAGTTTGATGTCAATCAATGTCATGCAGAAAGTAGTTACAATCTACAAAGATATGACATAGATTGGCATTAAACTCAGGTTGGAAGACAAGGCTATCAGAGTCATAGCTTTGTCAATTGTTACTTACTCTCTGCATGATTTTGATTGACATCAAACTCAGGTTGGGAGATATGATAATCAATGTCATGAAGAGAGTAGTTACAATTGACAAAGCTATGACTCTGATCATCGACCATGTCTTCCAACCTGAGTTTATTGTCAATCAATGTCATGCAGAGAGGAGTTACACTTGACAAAGATATGATAGATTTTGTAATCAATGACATGCAGAGAGTAAGTAACAATTGACAAAGCTATGACTCTGATGGTCATGCCTTTCAACTTGAGTTTAATGCCAATCTATGTCATATCTTTGTAGATTGTAACTACTTTCTGCATGATATTGATTGACATCAAACTCAGGTTGGGAGATGTTCTGACTAATGTCATTGGGATTTATTTTGTAATGTCTCCCAACCTGAGTTTAATGTCAATCAATGTCATGCAGAGAGGAGTTACACTTGACAAAGCTATGACATAGATTGGCATCTTCTCCATCATGACTCATATGTCAATTTAAACCAAATATCTAAAATTGTATCAGATATCCCTTAATTATTTTAACCACAAGTCCAAAAAGTGTGATAAATTTTGTAATCAATGTCATGCAGAGATTGGTTACAATTGACAAAGCTATGACTCTGATAGCCATGTCTTCCAACCTGAGTTTAATGCCAATCTATGTCATATCTTTGTAGATTGTAACTACTTTCTGCATGACATTGATTGACATCAAGATCACATTGGGAGATGTTCTGACTAATGTCATTGGGATTTATGTTGGAATGTCTTTCTACTTGGATTATATGACAACTACTTGAAAGATGATAGTTTGGATCCTAAATATAATTGTGGAAAGTTCTTGTAATTTCTGTCAACCCACTCAAGGAAAATAATGCCTGAGCTAGTGGGTTATCATATTGATATGAAGGACAATAAAATTTATATTTGATAAGATATTATATGACTAGATCAATTTGTCACAGTTCCCCTGATGACATAGTCGTATATCCGACAACGGCACCTCGTTATCCGACGACGACGTAAAGAGCATGTTCCGCTCGTCTGCGCAGACAGATGTTGACGTTCAGATCATCAAATATACCCCCCTGTAAAGTATGTACTTTTTTTTACCTTTCTGCGCTTTTATACCCGACGATGTAAGAACATGTTACGCTCAAACGGACGTTGGCTCTCAAACTTATACCCTTATGACTACACATCTGGCCTCCCCTGTAAGTATGTACTTTTTTTAACCTTTCTGCACTTTTATACCCAACGATGTAAAGAACATATTTCACTCAAACGGACGTTGACTCGGTATGGCTCTCAAATATATACCCTTATGTGAAAAATGGGTGGATTGTTTTTTGTAATAGTTATGTGATCGCTAAATCGCGCCCTCACCCGCAACGTCGACGACGACGACAGCACGCACGCACGCACCCTCACGCACAACGCCGACGACGACGACACGCATGCGCACACAGCACCGTGACACTCGCCGCTCGCCGCTCCCTCACCACAACGTCGACGACAAAACACACCAGCACACATGCTCCCTCCCTCACCCACAGCATTATCGACGACAACGAGACGAGGGAGACGACAGATGGCGGCAGTGCGACGAGGACGTGCGTTCCCGCCACCGCCACTCTCACTCACTCACTCACTCACTCATTCCAGTGCTCACCCGGGCCCTTCTCTCCCCCGGGCCCCCGGGCCCCAGTGCATTCCCCCACTCACTCCGTGACAACAACGACCTCGGAGTGGCGACGATGCCAATGAGACAACGTAACGACAACGACGCGGCGATCATGGCGTGACGTCGTCGTCCGTGTCGTAGCGGACGCCGACCACGCGACGACATCGAGGACGCGCACGCGCTCTCTCCCTCTCCCTCTCCCTCTTCCCTGCCGACAACAGCACCTCTACACCCGGGCGTGTCCCCAGCGAACGCTGACCACGCGACGACATCGAGGACGCATACGCGCTCTCTCCCTCTCCCTCTCCCTCTCCCTCTCCCTCCTAATAGATGCCGACCACAATGTGAAGGTAACAGCAGCGACGCCGCCGACGAAGACACAAGACGACGCAGCTGCGGGTATTGAAGCGATTACGCAACGTAGACGACCGTCTGCGTTGCGCAGTCGCTTCTGCACACTGCCCTTGTGATTTTCCGGGATGGTCAGATATACCCGCAGTGAGGGTGCGGGTGCGGGTGGCGGTGGCGGCGAGGATCCAGCGTGCAGAAGCGATCACGCAATGAGGAGGAGGATGGGGACGGCACACGCGGCGGCGGCGAGGATTGCTGCCTCTACTGAGTATACATTTGTACCCATACATTTGTCGTGGGCAATTAATCGCCCGTATGTCGCCCTGCCGTCGCCCCATCATTGCCCCATCATTGCCCACTCGGTACCCATTTACTTTTAATGACAAGTAATATTTTTCCTGTTCATAAACCTTTTATCATGCGGATATATAATATGGTCGCAACAATAACACACGTGACATCATAATAAATAA
>JBBPOJ010001908.1:0-10853 GCA_038091395.1 Leccinum rimulosum
CCTGCCATTGAGGACCCAGAGGATTTTGATATCCAATGTTTCACTGCTTGGATTGGTTATCAAGACATGCAAGAGGATCAGCAGGCAGTACAGAAGATTATTCATATAGTTGAGAAGAATCCTTTGGCCTGGAAAGATCCTTTCAACAAGGACAAGGTGAAATCTCCGGCAGTAAAGGGAGCAGTCTAGAAAGCTTTGGTCTTACTGGTCAAGGTATGCATAATCATTTCATGATTTCTGTAAGCGACACTATCAAGTAAAGGGGGCACAAGTCTATGGTTACTGGGGCTGTCTGGAGTGAAATCTGTTGCCTAGAGGTCAAAAAGCAAAAAAAAAATCTTCCTCTAGCATCCAAGAAGATTCGACAAGCCATCACTAGTGGCCTTTTCATTTGTGTGTGGTGATGGAGACTCTGGGTGTTGTCAATGTAAGAACAGAGCCAAGTGGCAGTGCTATCATCCTTGTGTAGAAGATTAATACAGTATTTGATGATGGCAACATATTCAGACAATAACAAAGGTTTTCTTCATCATGTGTGATTCACTAGAAAAAGAAGTCTTCCTCCAGTGTACTGTGTAATAGTTTAGAAGGTGAACTATTCAAGAGAAGGGATTTGGAATCACCATGATGTTGAGCAGACAACATCATGGCTCCATCTAATTCTTTGGTCAGGAAGTGACAATGATAGATGTTGGAACATCTAGTTGACAGCTTTCTCAAAGGTGATGCTCCAGAGTGCATCTCTGAAACTGAACCCATGGATGACCATGCTTTTGGTGATCCACATCAGAAACTTGAAACTGGTGATGGACTGTAAATGTAATGGAGAATCAAATGTGAGGACATGCTTGATTTAAACTAACAAAGCATCATTGGTTGTTCATTGAGTAATAAATCTGGATAGAGCTATCCAGCACAAGTTAGCAGACAGTCAGTTTCTTGCTGATGATTTGGGAGACCACATGTTTGGTCACCTGGTTCCACTGGACTTAGCCAGACATATTCTCCAACACTTTGTCTTTTCCGGCACCCTTCAGGTTTCCAAGAAGGCCCTATGGGCCCCTATCAGAGGCTGAGGACCCCAACGTGCTCCTTGACCCACATTCCTTGGATGTCCTGTCTATGATATAGCAAGCATATGACAATGCGGGGGGGCACAGTCTTCTACAGGGAGGGAAGCATCAGATGGAGCTAGGCTGTAATAGGGGCCAAAGGAAGAGGACTGAACACACCAACACATATAGCTGGTGTTGAAGGGATTTCTCAGAGCGGATGGGTGAAGCATATTTTATTGAATTCCTCAACAAGATCAGGAGACCTGTTTGCAAAATAGATTTGCCACTCTCCCATGGACAGGGGGCACAACATTTGCTTGCAATAGTATGAGGCTGACTGTAAGGATATGTGTCCTGATTTGTTCTTCTGCCTATTGAAATGTTCTCCAAGTCAAGAGATCAGAGGTATATAAACTTTACCGCGCTCCGAATGGTTGGGAAATCAAAGTGCACCAAGCTGAAAAATGGGCTCACCAGGTTCACCACTATGCAAGGGGTCTTAAGTGGGCACAGCCATGGGAATGAGGGGGCTAAATGTATATTCCGCTCACTCACTGCTCCGCTTCCACAATGGCAAATGTTGAACCTCGAGACGATATGTGTTCTCGAAACACATGGATTGTGGTTGATCCGGACCTGCGATCTTTTGTTCACATCAAGTGTGAGGAAGATCACCTTGACAATGGTCGACATTTCTCTGCCATCAGTTCTTGGAGGGGACAGAGATGGTGGTGGTTCCAGCGAAAGATGAGGTAGCCAGGCCTAGTTGAACCTCATGAAACTTGGGGGCATCGCAGACACAGTGTGAGATGCAGTTGTAGATCTGTGAACAGACCACATGAAGTAAAGGCGCTGAATACAGGCTCTTAGTTTTGGCAACAAGTCACTCAGGATCACAATAGAGCCACAAGTGACCATATACAGGATGGATCCACAAAGCACTCTTTTAAACATAGTAAGGATGGTGTCCAGGAACTATAAACTTCAATGGAAATTCAAAACTAAAATGCAAAACAATATAAGTTGGTCAATGGTGTCAGTTCATTTGTTAGATGTATATGAAGGTTAAAGGTGTGGTAAGATTTTGGTGGTTAGGAAATATTGTTACAAAGAAAAAAAGTGGTGAGAGGATAGACTATGTTATGGATTCAAATAAATTATTGAGGCTTTCAGGACCATTCCAAATCAATTTCCTGTCCTTAGAAACTTACATGTATACTGTCTTTATCTCCTCAAAGTCATTTGTTAAATTGATAGACTAGTAAAGATGGGCACTATGAAATAAATAGCCAGTGCTTAGCAAATGGTTGGAATATGTTTGATAGATGTATAATGGTATAGAATAGTCAATTGGATGTATCCTGGATGTCACTCCAAATTGATATGTCCAGAGAAGGGGATAGGATGGGACCAAGGGGCCACCACCATGAGATAAATGGCCAGAGCTTAGAAAATTGTTAGAAATGTTTGGTACATCTTTAATGGTATGAGACAGTTGATTGGAGGTATCATTACTGAGTACTCAAATTCTCTCATTGAATCATTTCCCACTGCTGCCTTCTTGCAGAGTTGCATCATTAAGTGTTTGAATCCTTATATGAAGATGAATTTGCTTCTTATGACAAGGAATGATGCCAGGAGGTGAGATGGTTAGAGCTTACATTTGCAA
This sequence comes from Leccinum rimulosum, assembly GCA_038091395.1. Lineage (NCBI taxonomy): Eukaryota > Fungi > Basidiomycota > Agaricomycetes > Boletales > Boletaceae > Leccinum > Leccinum rimulosum. Next base: position 2,725 of record JBBPOJ010001908.1, read on the forward strand.
AAACCTACTTGCAGACTCCTGTTGTCAAGGACCTACTTCTTGGATTGGTTTTTGAACTAGGAAGAAGTTACTTAAGTACTTGGTTTTGTATAGGTTTGGAGACAATCTTAAAATCTTATGTAAACAAAATGAATCCTTGGCTCCACAAATTCAGATAGGTAGTGAGCAATTTGTGATTGACACGCTCGTCAGTGTATACACTAACAACAGTGAGCTTGAGAAGGAGATTTGGATTGAGTGAATTTGTCACAGTATACACTACACCAACAATGAGAGGAGTTGAGGATGAGGGAGATTTGTGATTGACACAGTTGTCAGTATAACGATAGTGAGCTCGAGAAGGAGATTTGTGATTGAGGAAAACCAATGGTTTAATGGAATCACTTGCCACCCTTTTATCACAGCTAGTAGCATAGTATACATATGTCTAATGACATTTGTTGTATTGTATGCTGAACTAGTATATAATGAATGATATAATTCATTAATTGGGTATGTAACACATATACATAGAAGTAAATAATTGAAAATGTGACTCTGCATCATGGATATATTGTTTTATGGAATATAATATTGTGCATTTTGACATATGCAGGATTGTATAGAATCTGGAATTCAGAATACTATCACATATTTATAGATGAATAAGAGAGAGAACACAAACCTTTGAAGTAATTTCCATTGATATGTATCCTCTTTCATGAGGACTCTTGTGATGGATGCCCAAAACCATGGATGTGTGTAACATATATATATATTTTAGGTGCACAAAATTTAGTATTGAATATGGACAGCTGTGCAAGGCGGGTGTAATTTTTGGTTGTTGGCCAATTGGTCAGTTGTGGAATGCAGGCATTCACAGCCCATGGGCCAGTCGGCAAACATGCCAAGTTTTTGTTTTGGCCCATCGGTAAACTTTGGGATGGACTTATCCCTAGTCAATTGGCCGATTGGCAACATGCCAAACTTTTAGTTGTTGGCTGATTGGTCAACTGTCCACTGCAGGCATCTATAGACAAATAATTTGGCCAGTCTGCAACATGCCGAGCTCCAGTTGCATTGGCCAACCAGTTGTTTGCCAACATTTTCAGTCCATTGCCCCATGTTGGCTGGCCAGTCATTTGCCAAACATTTGTATTGCATTAATAATAGCTGTGCCAAATTTGGTTGCTACTGACATGTCACTACTAAAACAGTCCTTGTAAAGATACAAATATTTTCCATCCACTATTCCATGTCATGTAGTAGACACAAAGATGAAATGCTCCCTACTTGAGGTCCTGATTGCTCTGGCATATTTGCACTGATATAAAAGTTAGTATGAACATATGAACAACAAACCTTTGATGACATGTTTGGATTCACAGTGATGAGACCATTGATAAAGGATTTACACTACACAGACATGACTAACCAAATGACAACTAGCAAAGACTATCTTAAGGAACTGGCACTGAAGCACCTGTGCAAAGTGTCTGTGGAGACAGAGTCCAAAAGAAACCTGGAGTCTAACAAATTGATTCCACATCTTGGCCACTCAGGCTGTTGACTGAGCACAAGGCTCTTTGGAACATTCAATCCATCATTCAGGATGCCAACAAGATACTATCACCAAGGTTCATATCATTTACTCATACTCTGCTTGTTCCCCTCATCTCAAACAACGTTAAGGTCTCTCATCAGAGTTCTCACCAGAGTGAACCGCAAGACTTGGTTACAGAGGACCAAATGTACTGTTTGGTGTCTTAGAAACAAGGTTCGTGATCATGATCAGTTATTGTGATTTGTTCACTTATCACTGCAGAAACAGCTTCAGATCATCACTTGTGCAGATAGGGCTACTGAATTATCTTTGCGCATACTCATGGTCATACCATTTCCAGGTACTCAGATGTCTGACACCTATGTTTTATGAAGCTTTGACTTTCATTCACTACCTACCAAAAATGAAGAAACAAGCTTGATTGTACATTATTACCAACTGATTATATAAGCATGGTTGCATTGTGTTCCCAATCATTTCTATCAGTGGCCCAATTACTGAATTCTCTATCAGTGTGAAGCACCAATGAAGCTCTAGTCCCTTTGTAGTGAAGATTAAGATGTTATTAGAACTTTATCTGACAAAGTGTTGACATTAAGAGCAATGTGAAGAACAAAATAGAATAAGAAAGAAATACTAACAAAAAGAGAAGCAGTTTTCAGCTGAAATATGAGTGGATTTAAACCGAGCAGTGATATATTTGCTTTTCTCAGGATTGCAGACACCTCGCTTTGGTCTCCTGTGATATTTGGTTACACTAGATGTACCATCAAAGTCTTTGATGAAGGTAGAACTCATATATGAGACAGGTAACTATGTGTGTACCACAAGAAAAGACAATAGGATTCAAAATTGAATGTCCAAAGACTTGCTCAATGCCCTGGAAGTATGTCTAGTTTTTATAGTAACAAGCTGCACCATGTACTCATGTTTGCTCCTTATTTGTGAAGGAAAAATCTATCAGAGATCAATGTGTTCATCATCTCCTCAACAAGTGCTTGCATCCTGAGGTAATCCAGAGCTACATGCTTGTGAGAAATAGCCAATTGAAACACATAATAATTAATTTTTAGTTCATATGTGTACTAAAGATGTGTGGATGACTTACTTTGGCAAGTACTGGTCCATAATTGTGTTCTTTCTTCAACTGTATGACTTTAACACTCTTTGAATTCCACAGGGACACCATACATTGCATCATCATGGGACTGAATGAGGCACAAGGTGTTTTGAGTTTGATACGAACTTCATCAGTAGGGAAGGATCCCAGTCATAGCCATTGCAGCTTGACCAGGATGTTACAGAAGATGGGTGCTGTCAAGTCAGCATCATTCAGCTCTACTTTCAACAGTAGCACCTGAGTCTTCTCTAGAAGACGATCAGAGTATGTCATTAAAGTGTTGGTATATATGTTGTTTTCTGTTGTTTTCGGACTGCTGAACAAATGCACCATAGGAGACAGTGTGCTGGAAAAACTTTGGCTCTGTCCATTCACTAAATATAAAGAAAACAAGAAATAGTAAAAATACCTGTTAGCCAATTCAAAAATAAATAAATAAAAACAAATTTACTGTAGTGACTTATCTGTAGAATAATCCAAGGTCTGCAAGTGCTCATGCTTGGTCTGCTGCAACCAAAAATGCAATATGTATGTCACTGACCAGTATGAAATTAATCATTGTGCAAGAAACAGAGTAAGCCTTTTTTTGGCTCCATAGCTCTGAAAATATTGCCAGTAGAAACATCAACATATAAGGGTAGGGTAGGGTAGTAGATCTGGTCAGGTGTGTTACTTCTAAGAGCTTTTTTGTGAGTCTCAATCAATTCCCTGACCTTGAAAATCTCCATTACCAATCCCATTGCTATGAAAAAGCGACCTTCGCTGTTCTCCCACCTGTTGGCCTCCACTATTCCACACTTCCTCCCAACCCTCATGGGTTCAATGCAGAATCCCACCAGAAATTACAGAATCTCATCAATGACCATACCAATGGATGGGCTCTGCTCCACAAGCACACCTCCAACGTTATCGCTTTTCCAAACTTGTCAGCACTAGCACCACAATTTATATGGTTTGGTAATGCTGTCCTTGAAGAAACTCTGCAGTGTGCTCTATATGACCCTGTATACCCAGGATGCTTCAGTTTTCTGGAGAACATAAAGATGGTAGATGGTTGTCACTTCTTGTTGCAAACGCTACCTTTTTCTTTCACTTTCTAATCGTACCATATCCCGCATTCAGCCATAGCCCGAAATGCGCGATACCCTTATTCATACCCTACCCCACATTTCCCACATACACGGAAATGCGCGGTCGGTCATTCCTTATTACTAACCACCACGTGTTCGAAACATACGATTTACACGACCTTTGTAATATAACCATATATAGTAATAAGACCTGCCCTTAAGGCTTGGTCCGTGCTCATTTGCCAGTAGTATATAATGCAATCGATACCAACCGAACAAGCCAGTCTTGTTCTTGTTGGATTCCCTCTGACAACTACTTCCTCCATTTCGGTCTTCGGTTTAGTGATTGGTGTGCCGACGCTGTCAAAGTGTCTTAGGTCGCCTTCACTTCTGGGCTTCACTAAAAGCTGCATCACCTCGGCAAGCAGGCCAGGTCCTTGGTTGACTCTCGCTCTCTTAGGTCATCTCATCTGATTATGTTACCAACCAATGTAGATTGAAGAGATCCTCAATTTCCATCTTGTGCAAGGAAACAACGGTCAGGAACCATATGTGCAACCACCAGACAATCTCACTGCTCATGATCCCATTATCAAAAGGGTGAATCGCCACACGAGGTTTCTTTCTATTGTATCTGGTGGTACCAGGGAACTGCTTGAACCCATTCACTTCAATAGATGACTTGCCGGAGGCAGAATTTGATGTTTGTATGGCGGGATATAAGGACTTCATCAAGTGCCCCAATTATCTCCCTTACAATTTGAGTCTTGCTCTGCATCATGTACTGTGACTTTAACCCTCTCCGTTTCATCTTGTACTACTAGTGACTCATATATGCTTTCTATTACACTTTCCTGGGGGATTCCACCCATCCATGAGTTGGTAGTAAACTGTGATATAATTTTGTATTAGTATGGCCAAAATGTCATCTGACCAAGATACTCACACATTTCCTCCATCTCGTCAACAATGTATTATTACTACTCTTCACATGTGGTTTACACTACTGATTGGGTGGTGGTAGCAGCAGTACTATATATCTCAATGGAAATTAAAAACTAAAATGCGAAACTGAAATATAGGTTAGTAAATGGTGTCAGTCCATTCATTAGGTGTATATAAAGCTTCACCAAAGGTCCAGTAAGATTTGGTGGTCAGAAAAAATTGTTACATAAGAAAACAAAAAGTGGTGTATGTGTTCAAATAAATTGTGGAGGCTTTCTGGACCATTACCAATTGGTTCCCTGACCTTGGAAACCCTTATATACACTATTTCTTACTCCTCAAAGTCATTTGTTAAATTGATATACTAGTATTAAAAAAAAAAGTGGGGGAGGGGGGAGGGGGGAGAGGACATTGGTCACCACTAAAAAATAAATAGCCAGTACTTATCAAATGGTTGAGTCAATTGGAGGTATCCTAGATGTCACTTTGAATTGATATTGCCAGTGGAGGGATTAGGAGGGGAGCAAAGGGTTACCACTGTGAAATAAATAGCCAGTGCCTAGGAAATGGTTGGAATATGTTTGATAGATATCTATATTATATACTCCTGTACACTATGCACAGACCACATGAGGGCTGGCACTACAACTACACTACACTCTATTGAGTAATATGTAAAGGTTATATGAGAACCAAGAAATGTGGTGTGGCAGCACTGCCTACCATGAGAACATTGAAAGAAGCCCTACCATGAGTAAGCCATGAGGCAGTGGGTGGATCTATAGATAAATGAACTAAAGCTCTTGGTATACCTCAAAATCTTTGGACATATAGGAAAGGAACTGAGAATTGTTTGCTCCCTAAATGTGAGTCTTCCTCAAAATCTAGATGATACTTTCCTTATTGATCCATGCAGTTTATTCTTACAATAGGATTACATTACAGAGACTCTTTCTTACACTGATGGTATATCTATTGGTTCTCCTCCTGGTTGAAAATAATATATACATATATGTAGCAGGTGCCAAGAGACACAGGAGATCATAGGAGCATTTTTATAGAAGCTTTAGAACTCTCTAAACTCACTAATAACATTTAAAAGCCTGGAAAATCATTTTTATTTATATCCAAGGTTGGTGTACCATACCACCTTGTTTGATTTATATTTTAACATCACAACTGCCAATTTTGCATGTGTAGTAGCTCAAAAGAATCATAGAAAGGTCTTTAGGTTATGGTAACATCAATATTAAAATATACAACTTCAATTTTGACATTAATTTAAAAATAGCTCTATAGTAGTGTACATCATACCATGGGGCTTTTCAAGGTTGGGAAATTGACTGAAAATGGTCCCAAAGCCTTCAGAATTTATCTAAACCCATAAAAAGTCTACACTCTTACAACTTTTCTTTTTCTTTGTGGCAAAATTTTCTGACCTTTGACTTTTCCCATGGTCATGTTTGATACACACTAGCACCTTCTAGAACAAGCTAGTTTTCTTCTTTATATTGTAATGAACCAATGTCCTCCCCCCTTATCTTTACTAGTATATCAATTCACCAAATAACTTCTCCCACTGCAGTCCCTGACAAGCATGCAAGTTTGGTCCTTGCATTCAATGTCAGGTTTCTCCTTCCTCCCCCACCTTGACTAGTCCTTTAGATATTGTACAATGAGGTGGCAGTAGGAGGGGTCTGAGGATAGCTTAACAGCTGATGAAACCTTGCCACTCAACACTGTCTTGGAATCTTTGAAGCCAGCACAAGTTGATGTCTATTATGTTCAAAATGCACAAAAAGTCTGCGCATGAGCTTTCAGGTAGTGCACCACAAGAGACTTTTTAGCCAGCAACACGCAAGAGTGCACACAAGAGATTTTTTTGGGTAGCATGTGCGAGTTCCCAAGTGAAACTTTGTCTGATACACATTCTTTCATACCATGTCTTACTAGTTGATCCGCCAATAAGAACATTAATGTGTGATTGATGTATTGCAAAAGTTCAGATGCAAGTGCCAGTGATGCCTACTCATAATGTCTGTATTGGTCATGTACCAAGATGGGAAAAACTTATGCATGAACATGATGAAGTCATTAGCAAGTGTGGCCCAAGGAAGGGCAAGGAATGTGACTTGTAAATGTAAATGTATCTACTCGTGGACACCAAAAGGTCAAATTAGGAATGGAAACAAGCGACTTAGAGAAACCAAATGCATTGCCAGTAGCCAAGAGTCTGGGCCGGGTCTAGACCCATGGGTCCCGACAGGTGGGGTCTTGAGTGCTAGCTCAGAATTGAAAGGCTGATGATACTCTCCATGGTCGGAATTTGACTGAAATTGGATGATTTGCTGGCATTATTGTGTTCGGAAGCTCCAGAAATGATGCCAGTTGGAACTACTTTTTCAAAAGACTTTTCACCTTTCTTTTGAGCAATTTCTGCTGCTATATCCATCAAGATGATGTTCCTTACTGCGAAATATTTCCTCATCATTGTCATTGCCTACTGTTTCGAGTGGCGATAGGTGATCTTCCTTGCATCTGAACCTCAGAGTTTTCATTTTCCAGTCTTCATCTAGGTTGTGTATGTTTAACCAGTCATGTCCAAGGTATATTGGATGAGTTCCAAGGTTTGTTACTGCGAGTGCCATCATTTCCTCATGATCTCTGACTTTCATTTTGGCTAAGATGAATTCTTGAATAGCTCCTGTGGAATTATGTGTTCCATCCACATTGTACACAGGAATTGGTCGAGGCAATTTCCTAGTATACAATTGGTGCAGTTTTATGAATCCTTTGTCTATTGATTGAGTCAAGAAGTGCTATTGCTTCATATGATTTTCCATCACCCATTGATATTTTGATGTCTACATCAAATGCAGTATCCATCTTTCAGGCTTTGACAAAACATGGTTTATTTTTCAAATCTCTTAGCACAAGTAGTGCTTCTTCAGGATGCATTGTTTGTAGATCTTGTACAAGGGTTTTATTTACTTCTGTGATTCTTTTGTCTTGTACAAAGAATTTGAGATGTAAGAGGGATCATTGATCATCACCTCATTTCACTACTCATTGTATCCATCTGACACTCCCTATGGAAGTTGGTCAGAAACCAGCTGGAGGACAAAAGCACAGCATGCCTAATATGAAGAGACTCTGTCTTTTCGCTTGTAAAGATGAGGACAAAGTCCGCAAGGCCTTCTGGAGCTCGATTGTAGCATTGACTCGGACGTCTCTTAAAAACTAAACCCAATCAGTAATAAAGTTCAACAAGAGAACAGTTTGCTTACCTCTGCAGCAACTTTGTCCTGCTGAGAAAGAGACATTGCAGAGACTTGCTCAAGGCCTCTCAGGTCGCTTTCTTTCAACCAGACGATGTAAACATGAAATACCTTCAACAAGGAGCTGAGTGGATAGGGCTTCTGAAGAAGACCCCCTATCCCCTCATCAATAC
>JBBPOJ010001909.1:0-10847 GCA_038091395.1 Leccinum rimulosum
AACCTAACCTAACCTAACTAACCCTAACTAACCTAACCCTAACCTAACCCTAACTAACCTAACCTAACTAACCTAACTAACCTAACTAACCTAACTAACCCTAACTAACCCTAACTAACCTAACCTAACCTAACTAACTAACCCTAACTAACCCTAACTAACCCTAACTAACCCTAACTAACCCTAACCTAACCTAACCCTAAGGAATCGTATATTGGCCACTGTGAATTATTAGAATATGATCCTTTCAGCGTATATCGCATACAAATTTTGAACGGTAAAGACCCCTTGCCTTGGAACTGTCACAGACTTGGCTAATCTTCTTGCCAGACACCCCACATCCTATCGACCCATCCACTTCCATATCCATGATTCCTGATGAAGGTCGGAAATCCCAATCTAACACAACTACTGTGCAGCTCTTGCCTGGCGCAGATGGCACAGCATCTTCGTCAACCTCTAAGCGTACGGTGAGCTCCGCACCGAAGACTGTTTTCCCAAAGGCATACTTGGGCGCACTGCCAATGCTCGACAATGCAACTCAACTCGCCACGCCTAACCTTACCTTCCTTGTCGAGAGTATTTATCAAGAGCTTCGCGAGATGAGTGAGAAGTCGAGGGACAAGAAAGCGTGGGTTATTAAAGAGGCGGTACAGGTTGGTTCCATGCTACCTTTTGATACATATCGTTAACCCTTCATGAAGTGGCCAACTTCCAGACAAGTTCCGCTCTTTGGAGGTCATTTGTATCGGGTATCGCACAATGGACATCGCCAGACTCTCCACCTTGGCATACTTGTTCGTTCAACGTACAATCCAACAAGATCGATGACTTACGAATAAGCATCTTCGTAACTTGCCCGCCTTCGTGTAGTATGGGTTCGAATCCCATCCCTTTATATATCTTTAGGCGTAACCTAAGTGAAAGTCCGGGTCAGTGTATTATAGATTCGACCCGGCTCAAGCTCACGTTAAGCCATCCAATTCACGCGGATCCTAGGCCGGATCGGATTCCTCCCGCCTTCGTACGGACTCCTTCAGCGCAGCCAACTCCGCCTCCTTGCTTGCTAGCGAGCTCTCAACATCCCGAGTCGCCTTCGCAAGAGATATTCGTGATGCGTCGAGTTATTTTAACTTCCCAGCATGTTTTCTACTGTTGGAACGTTGGGTGGTCGCGTTGATGACTTGCGTGCGGCGTCCAACAAGCGAGAGAGTGCTGCCGAGTTATGGTCTCGAATACAACGAGACAACTAAGTAGACGGCAGCACACACATTTAATATTTGCACATGCCTCATCATTCTCTTTCTTTGGCATTGGCATAGTTGACCTTCATCTGCTCCTCAGCGGCAGTGATCGTGAGGTAGTCGTCGTCCGGGTCGATAATCGTTGTCATTTTCGCATAAGATTTCTGTTCTGATTGTGCGAACTTGAATGAGCGTACTAGTTATGGATGGATGAAGTTCCGGGACTCCATACATGCGTTGCTGCAGATCTTTTGATTGAAACTCTCTAGTCATGATGGTGGTTAATATTAAGCTTGAACTCACGCGGTCACGCGGATATCACGTGTACCCATTTCACCTCTATCTCCAATCGCTCTGGCCAAAGCAGTCGCTTTGATATTTCAAGAATTTTACGATTCTGAACATATCGGCCAATCCATTGTGGTATTGGAGAAAAAATAAGTATTCTAAGCGTTGTCAGATCAATGCTGTGGACTCGGAGTGAACCATCGTTTGTTGATTGTGACACTGGTGGTGCGCCACCGTGAGATCAAGGCATTATAAAAAGCCAATCATGGAATGGTTTGATCCAACCACCATTTCTCAACATGCTCCCAGGACGCTCTCAGGTTTACGACGTGAATGCCGATATGGATGACAAGGTGACGCAGGCAGTCCGAGGTGCTTTACCTGGCGTGGGTTCCGATCGAGGTTCCTGGCTACCAATTCACCTATGGTGCCTGCTCTGCGCCATCATTAACAACTCAAATAATACCTTGGACACAAAATATGTTGCTTTCGATACCGCAGAGAACCTGCTCAATACCCACGAAACGTTGCGAAATGACTTCATTGAAGCTTGGGACTCAGAACACAAATCATTCGCCAAGATCCGAGGGCTCCGTACGTCTCTCTCTTCTTCATCTGTGACAATTTCCATCTAAGCTTATGATCCACTGTGTAGAAATCCTTCGCGCAGAATCCACTGCCGACTCCATCTCCCCTTCCGGCCTCAGTGATGGAGTTAAACAGGGACTACTGTCTGCGTTGACGCGACCTTATCAAGGCATTGCGGTCGATGCTTTCTATGAATATCTCGAGCGGAGTCATCGTTACTATCTAGACGAGAAGCGCGCCCAATATTATGCCAAATTCTGTTCCATAGTACAAAGCTCCGGGACGGGAAAGACGCGCGCCATCTTAGAGGCACCCATCCTTTCATTCATCCTCGCAATCGAATACTTACTTGTTTATCCGTAGCTTTCTCGCAAGGGTGTCTTATTGTTATACATGAACCTCCGACCAGACGCGGACAAGTCTGGGTTTCCTCTTCGCGACGACACGCCCGCGTCAATCCTGACTGGAGAATGCAAATCACCGGCGCAATATTTTGTGCAATGTTGTGCATTATTTTCCGCCATCTTCAAGCTCATTCGAGTCGACCTATTGGATCGGCTGGGACGCGATGGGAGAGCAGCGGTCGAGAACTGGAGTAAAGATATGTGCAAGTTAGACTCGCCATACCGTGCCCACTTTTTTAAACGGTTGCAGAGCACATATGAGGAGGTAGGCTCGGCGAACCCCCACTCATGCTCAACTACTTAATTTAACTGGCAGATCAAGAACGATTTTCAGCTCAAGATGGCCGCAGACGGGGCCGTGGATGCCATGCAGGCCTTGTCCCTCGAAGGTCAGTGGATAAAATATCGTCAGTCATCTGCGCTGCTCACTGTGTGCTCCGATTGCGTTCTTAGATACCGATAAGGCGTCTGGCTGCTCGAACTCAGATAGCGGCCCAGAAGTGAAGCTAAGCGTCTATTATTACAAAAGATTGACCGAAGTTTTGGACTCTGCCTTTCCCGACGCGGACACTCACCAGCCCAAGTTGGTCATCGCATTCGATGAAGCACATCCACTGCATGAGGGAGCAAAATTCCGTCGTTCGACAGTACTTTTCCGGGTTATCAAAGCATATTCTGCACCACGCTCCCCACACGCAGTGTGGGTAGTATTCGCATCGACGACGTCGAAAGTCGCCGATTTCGCGTCCCCACAAGCTTTGTGTAAGTACCCACCCTACTCTTTTTTCCATTTTACTGATGAATCTGGCAGTTAACTCTGCTAGGGTGTCAATCGGGGGTGAATTAATATTCCCGCCATTTTGCCAGTTGGGATGGGATCAGCATGCCCCGGCCCTCGGTAGTGTTCCGCTGACTAAAGTTGCGACAGTAAAGCATATTCTGCGATATGGTCGCCCTCTGTGGGTTTCTACCTCCTGTATACATCATTTGCGTGTGACTAACCGCTCACTGATAGATGGGTGTCGCTAAGGGACGTGTACTTGCCTAACGCGATTTTCGATCTCGCCTTGAACAAGCTGATTGGGATGATGCCGTACCGAGGATCAGATGACCAACATGCGCTTGTGGTCCTCGCGCAGCGATTCGGTATCGATATCTGTTTTGGCCACCGGGAAGCTGTTCGATTCGTCGAATCTACTGTGGCCAGCAACATGCGAGTCTGTGTTACAACGACCGAAGATCGTCTCTGGAGCTACACCACCTATCCATCCGAACCATTCTTGTCATGTGCCGCTGCACACTCGATGCATCGAACCAAGGACTCACTGACAGCTACACTGCAAACCTTGAAAAGCAAGGTGGACAACGGAATGATCGACATCGGGCAATGCGGCGAGCTGGTTAGCCGATTGATCTGGTTGCTAGCAAAAGATTTTTTCGTCATTCGCAACAAGAACACCAACGCATGGGATTTTATAGGCAATGGGTATGATCCTGAACTGCTCCACTGCCGCAGTGTCCCTGTGATCCAGTTCTTCGAGTTTCTGTTTGGCGACAAATTCTGGGAAGATGGCAAGAATCGTGCTGGCACCGATGCCAGGGAGGCATTCAAGGATGCGTACGTGAATTTCTCCCACTGGATTTCCATGGGGTCCTGTATTCGACAAGACGACAAGAAGCCGGAGGATCAACTCGAGTAGGTTATTTGCTTTCACATCTCTGTTTAATTATTGATGTCATATGCAGTCTGAACGAATGGACGACACGACACTGGCAGCGAACATGTGCTGTTCAGTGTTGCCATAATCAGCCATCTATTGATAAAGTCATTCCTATCTATTTCAAGTCGGAAGATCGTGTGTCGCAAATCCTGATATCCGACAAGGCGCGCACTTCCAAGCAGACTGATGCGCTGAACAAGATCCAGAGGAGTGACCCGACCATCGGTGGACAAGAACATGAATCGTTGAACCCTCCCCCATACATTTCGATCGTAGCCGATCTTCGTCTGCTGAAGCCCAAGGGACTGGCAGACGTGACCTTCCCTACCCGGACTTCTCCACGAACAACAAATGACGCACCGTGCCTTCGTATCCGCGCATGCGGACTTAACACAGAGTCTTATCCGTTCTTTGAACACTACCCAGAGGTGCTCAAAGCCTTGCAAAACCTGCTTGAACGGGAGACGACACCACCGGAATCGGACCGACCGCTTGCGGAGTACTTGCAGAATCAGGTGGAATACGGGAACTCTGGAGAAGTACGGCACATGCAATGGGAACGAGGGAGCATTCCGATTGGGTCGTTGCCACAGAGATAACGGTGCTCTCTTAGCAGGTGAATCGCTCGAATTGGCGGAGCTTGTGCAGGATGGATGTAGTATGGCGTGCAGTGGTACTTTCTAACCTTTCATGTTTATTTTTTTTCATGAATTCCTGTTTGTCTCCATGATGAAGTTGAGGTGTTCGATACATTACAAGTTGATGCTCTTAGTATGAAATTGCCACCAGTGGGTTTTGGACACATCAAGATGGACAAAGCTAAGATGAGTGGCCTTCCAAAAACAAGCGACTGTAGTATGTAACAAGCTTGTATGTTACGACCAAGTTATGATATTAGGCTTTTAGCTATTTGATCTTCCAGTAGACAATGCTGTTACCATGACCAGAAACCGCACATTGCTCGACCTCGACGTTCTTTTTCCAAACATTTCCGCTCAAACCCCTCACCGTCGTCTTGTGTCTGGACAGGATGAAGCGCCCGCCTTCGGGTCTCTCCAACGTCATGGGTGCATTGAGACTTGTCCTTCTCTGTTCCTAGTTGGTAATCGTGGTTAAGACCCCAAGCCACAAGATCTCGGCCTGAGCCTCCTGGACCGGCGTGTAACTGAGTATCCATAGTCAATAAAACATGACTGGTGGGTGAGATCGAGATGGCATGCGGTACGACTGGTGATAATATCTGTTCCTTTTCGTTGACTAGAACATATCGTAATGATCAGAACACTGACCGTCGATATCATCCTCACTCCCATTTTTGTAAACCGCTGATGTTCTTTACCCGGACGGGGTTACCCTGAAAAGTGGAAAAAGACTTGTTACCTAGTCCCCCCCCCCCCATTGACCATTAGAGGATATCGACATAAGTGAGCGAATCCTGGGTATTTTGTTCCACAAGGAAGCATGTCAAGTCGTCGCCTGCACATGAGTTTAGTTAGATTAATTTGCATCCATTTATCAGCTCACCGGCAACAATGTCAAGGCATCTTGATTTCGTGGAAAACGTAATATCCTTTGTTAAGTTGATTTCCGTCGGGACAGTTATCGTGTCTAAAGTCATACCTGATCCAAGGCCAATTTGGCTAGTCATCATAAGCATAAGTAGGAGGAATCCAAGGATCGCTTGTGACCTATCCGTGGTCATTTGCACCCCAGCCAAGTACCCTCCCCGAAGTAGTGTTCACAATGCTACTCCGACTACTAGCTACAATCTGGGAAACCTTGACGCCCCTTAGTGATGGTATTTCAAACAGGGCGTCGCTGAATCTGATGTGATTGTCTTCGATGACATCCGGGCACTCACTCGCAACAGTCGAAGATTCTCGAGTAAACAGGGCCATCTTCGCATACGGGTCCGCTATTGATTGTGGAACAAGTTCAACTGTGATGCGTGAACGATTTGCGCCATCCGACGAACTTGAAGGTACAGGGATTTCAACTTTTCGCAATCCAAGTTGCCCATGCGAGTTCGCGTCCTTGTTCGTCGGGTGCAAGAATGTGCGTCCCTCCGACTCGCGTCAGAGCTAAAAGATGGTTGTTGCCAGCAGCAATCGAGACGAAGCTAATGAAACGATGAGCTGCAAGAAGGTTTGTTACACAAAAAGACCAACGTTTCGCCCCAATTCAGCTTTTCTTCTGAGAAGATCTCAACAAAGTCTATGTCCGGTTTTTCCAGCTGGATATCCACCAAGGTGTTGTTGACGCGGTTTGAGGCTTGAGTGGCTTTTGCCGTTCCTCGTTTGCCTCGAAGACATACATTCTCCCGGACGCCGAGAGTGCATACACGCGAGAGTCCGTTAATTGTATCTTTACGATATTCTATAGAGTACACACAGTAAACAAAGAATGGTTCAAACTAGGAGAAATACGTTCCCACCTTGCCACGGAGCGTTGCCTGTGGGGTCTTGGGGTCTGATTTGGAGCCGCATTGAAAAATATCACCCCGAGCGTCTACACATGCTGCGTGCCTTGCGTAGAGAGCCATATCACGTAGTGCTGTGTTCTCCAGCCATCTTACATTAACGGGGGGTTTGAAAAATCTCAATCCCAGGTGACTGGGGATCAATTAGGTTTGACCTGACAATGAGAATGAAGATCGTGACAACTAGTCCGCAAAACACCTTAATTGTTAGATCCCCAAACCACTGCACAGAGGACACTGTCTGCGTCCACTCCAGTGCTGTTAATGCGCTTTTAAGGCAGGGAACTGACGTTGGGAGGCAAGACGCGCTCCGAGTCATTATGTGTTACTTGAACAGTACCACAAGAGTACGGCGGTGGTGGTAATAACCAATGCCGCAGCCTCATGGTAAAACATGG
Source organism: Leccinum rimulosum (assembly GCA_038091395.1). Lineage (NCBI taxonomy): Eukaryota > Fungi > Basidiomycota > Agaricomycetes > Boletales > Boletaceae > Leccinum > Leccinum rimulosum. The sequence continues at coordinate 7,123 of JBBPOJ010001909.1, forward strand.
TGTTCTGAACGAGGCGCTGGCACGCGCAACCCCTGGGTAAAGTCTCAGTAGGCTTCGGGACGTAGAGAACGCGTTTCGGAGCATTAGCGACACGACCTCTCATATGGGGGTCGACCCGCTACCCGCAAACTTGAAACCACGTACTACTTACCATCCAGTTACCGGACAATGTTGGACCCATCAGCACCACAGACGGGTCTCAAAGGCGTTGCCATAACATGCGAGTTCGTCCCTTGTGCCAGCTAACAAGCACCAATTGCTCAATCCTAACATTCTGTCTTCCAGCTTCACTTTGCGGACTGGCCGCCGGTATCTACGGTGGCTTCAAGCATAGTACGCCGACCAAATTCTTCTTCTACTCTGCTGTGAATAGCGGAATTGTTCTGCGACGTTTTTCAGTTGCGTTCCAATCTAAGGACCCTTGCCAAAATTCGCTGACCTTACTTTCTGGCAGGCATAAGGGAATATGTCGTTAGTCCTGCACCAATATTGACTCTTCCAGGAAAGCAATATCAGGTTCGAAGACAGCGGTTCCTCCACGCCGCTGGAAAACCTCTGTCAAAGGGGCCGGCTACTCTATCTTGGGCTGACATCCGAATATCCTATCTGCTTGACTCTGGTATAAGTGGCGGACTCACAGGTGGCATTCTCAACACATTGAAACGTGGGTCTGATAATGCCATACCAATCCTTTGTCCTCATCGTTGACCTCGTTTACTTCAGGGGGTAGACATGGTCTAGTGCCTGGCCTCACAACAGGTGCACTGATGTGTACACTTCTCCAGTGGGGCTTCAACGAGTTCAACATTTTCCGAATAGATTACGTCTCTGCAAAGTCGGCAACTCGAGAACCACTCACGATACACAGTCCCATCAAACTCCACCGGCAGAGCTTTCCCTACCTACGACACTGCAGCCCACTTCATCCAAATCATCTACCTCCCCATCGATAATGGATCGCATGATTTCATTGTTTGGCCAACGCGTTTCGGACGAAAAATATTTGGAAAGACTGAAAACGGAGAGAGATTCTTACCTTCGCCGAATAGCAGATATCGAGGAAAAGAATAAGCAGTGATCGTTGGCCTTTCTTCCCAAAGCATCCCATTCAACCGACATTCCGACTATACCTACTGCTCTTCACAACTACTAGACCACACCTCAATAACACCTGTTCCATGGTTGTGGAATCCGCCTATGATGATGAATCCCTCTGACGATACAGCCGAATTCACTTTATAGGTCTCTTTGCTTTCTCCCGTCCATTGGGGCTCCAATCTCAGTGTACCACCTGCAGCTGACCCACAAATTTGGTATTGTATGATCTTGCCAAGGAGTGTGCAGGCCAGAAGCTCTCGCGGCTCGGTAAAGGCTCTGCAAGCAAGGTAAATATCTTTAGCAAATCGACGCAACGGACGTACAGGGCGACAATGAGCCCCTCTGCAACGTCTGAGAGGATTCTGCCATCCGTTTTTAATCTCTGCCATTTGCGCTGTCGTTTTTGTCCACCGCCTGAGGCTTCCGATGATTTTTCGCCGCTAGTGCCAATATATAGGAGTCCATTAGCAGTGCCAGCAGCAATTATCCCGGTTGGCGATATTGAAAGAGAAAGTATGAATGGTGGCGACAGTGAAACACCAGCAGAGGGAGGAGCGGCCGCTGAATATCAGGAGTCATCAGACTGCCTGACCCGCCATGATGGAAAACCAACTCAAGTCATCTCGAGAAAGCACGCGTCCTTGCGAAAAGTTAAAATGCAGCAAAGTATAGTCATACCCCACGCTGACAAATTCACTTCGGCGATCTGGATTAAATCGAATCGAGCCGCATACCTAGAAATAAGAGTGAAAAATCAACCTCTTGCGAGCGATGCTACGCACACTGCTATGGCTTGTTTCATTCGCGTGATTTCAAAACTTTGTAGATCAACTACCCGACCGAGCCAGAGTCCATGCAAAACGCCATCTTGGTTCCTTTTATGTTGATGGAAAGTTAGTCGACCATGCTGTCAACATGGCTCATCCTTTGGACTTGCTCGGAGTGCTAGTAACCCTCACCTCGCCTATAATATCATCATCATCAACACCTAAGTCTAGCTTTCGCAGGATGTCCGAGGGCGCCAAGATAAACTTGTCTGTCTCTAGAGAAAACAGAAGTGTCTTGTACGATACCGCAGGAACGAAGTGAGTAAGGGAACATGAGCATTGGTCGTCTGACTCACCTGTCGCCCGGCTGCCACCCACAGATGAGAAGTGGGTGACTGGAAGTGGAAGGAAGTTGAGGAAACCGGATCCAAGCCTCGAATCGCTTTGAGTACTTTGAACGCGTCTAGATCATAAAGGCGGACAGTATGGCTGACAATGCCATACTTGTGCTTGTCGTGCAACTCGTAGGATCTTGATGACGACATGTATTCAGCTGCCTGGATGAGTGGGTAAGCCATATTCCAGATGCAACTCTGGACAGATAGCTCACTACCTCGAAGTCATACGCACGTCTCGCTGCAAGATCATTCTGGCTCGAATATCTTCGCATTTCAGACCCTGAGCATCCGAACGGGCGCACTGATGCAGCTTTTGAAGATACTAAATGTATCTCGCTGCTTGCTGAGCAATTTTTGGCAGGTTTGCTAGATGGATTGCCAGATGGTCATTTTGGCGTCGAGACCTGCGAGGGTGAGCGAACGCACCGTCTCGAACGCGAGGAAGCCGACGACGTCGACGGTATCAGCGTTAGGTTTCAAATTCAGACGTGGAGGGAGGGTGAGGAAATCGCGAAACCGTTTGGCTGTGTGAGAGGTTCTGTCAGTCGGCCAAAGGAATGTGGTGTCGAACGAACCTTTGCGATCAGTAAAGCTGGCTTGTCGGCAGTCGGAATAGTGCTGGTACTCTTCGCGGGATATGGCGGGTGGCGTAGTCAACTTCTTTGAGACGCTGGATCAATGCTTCGTGGCCTCAGTGTCATCTTCGACTTCCGAGTAGATGGTAGATATTTCTCAAGGGAGCTTGATGGTGATCTTCTGGACCTTTATTTGGAAGAGAATCAACGAAAAGAAAGAAGGCAATGTGGCGTACAAACCGTCGGCACCATCTCGAAAGCCTTGACTTTGACAGCTCCACCGCCATCACCACCAGTGTCCTTGGCGTGCTTACGAACGTCTTTCCAGGAGAGCCGTGTGCGGAGACGGTTGACTTTGCCTCTATCGTGTCGAATGAGGAAAATAAGGTCCTGAGGGGGTTACGTAAGTGCACGGTAGGTCAGTTACCGGTCACCTGACACGGACTCCGCTCGTGCGGCTGCTGCTCCGTACTCGGTACTACCATTTCGTACGTCTCAAAGTCTCACGGCATCCAGAAAGTCAGCGCTTCCGCCGGTTTGGGTCAAAGTTTGTCTGGGTCCAGGTTTGGGTTGGCGGTGCCGTGCGCGGCTGACTTCACGCGGAGCTTGAACGTCGGAAACGCCCATATCCGGACCTTCCGCCTTCCTCCCGCCTTCAATGCTCCTCCCGCCCTCCGCCCTCCGCCCTCTGCTCGCCTCTCAAGTCCCGCCCACCCACCACCCAACGCGCGCAGTCCGCAAGCTTCAAGTTCTTCCGCCCCCGCCCTCGGTCAGCCTCAGCCTGGTGGTCAGCCACCTGCCCGGGGCCTTATAAAGGTGCGTATCACCCCTTCTCGCTCACCTCTTGTCACTAACGCTTCCTTTCCCTCTCCCTTCAGCCCCCCGCC
>JBBPOJ010001910.1:0-10843 GCA_038091395.1 Leccinum rimulosum
ATATAATATAATATTTATTTATATTAGTATTTTTATAATATTTATTATAATATATAGTAATATAATATAATATTTATTTATATTAGTATTTTTATAATATTTATTATAATATATAGTAATGTAATATATAATATAATATTTATTTTGTATTTGTATATTAATATTATTTATAGGATGATTATAATATTTATTATAATATTTATTTTGTAATTGTAGATTATATATTTTCATATAATACATTTGTATATGTATTTTGATATTAATATTAATATATATTATATTATCCTAGTCCTCGATGACGCTGCAAACCCCAAATTATTCCCCCGTGTTTTAGACGTGGCTGCGTGTGCTGTGCATTATATATCAGGAGATACATAATGCATTCTAAAAATTATGATGTTGCATGGTTGGTAACGGTAACTGCACAACACACACAATTGTGTGCGTTGCGTGGTTGCTTCTGCATCATCATGATGCTGGGCGAGAGGACGGGAGGACGGGGATGGGGATGGAGACGAGGATGGTGGGCCGCCGGTTGTCGTGCCAGTCGACGAAGCGTGACAGCGTCGTCGTCCGTCGTCTTCGTTGCGACGTTGCATCATGGTGAGACGAGGAAGGGGAGGGGAGAAGGAGCGGGGGCGCAAGCCTACTAGAGGGTGATGGGGAACGACCCAGACGAGGCCGGCGTGGTAGGACGAGCAGAGGCGGGCTGGAAGAGATGGGGGGCAGGAGAGGGCGACGTGAGGCGGCGCGAAGGTCTTAGGTGGGGAGAAGGCTGCTTACCTCATGTGATCTGTCGCAAGTTGAAGGTTTTGGCATGTGTGTGCTCGCAGAGAGTGAACTTTTCGCAGGAATTGTTTTTACGGAATTATTTCTGGTGTACATCGCGCAGGTACGTCTAAATTGCGCGGGAATTGTTTATGGAATTATTTGGGGTTTGCAGCGCCATACGTCCTCCGCGTAGCAGTAGTGACATACTGTTAAATTAACATATCTTCACTTGACATGTAATTTGAAAATGGACATATCTCCTCTGGATATACGTAGAACGATGTCGATATTAGCCCATATAGAAAGCCAAGCATCACTACTGCTTTCAGTCGTCACTACTTTAGATCGCCAAACACATAGTACTGTACCATTTCAATCGATTCGTCTGTCACGCGTCACACGGACGTTTGACGTGACGAAATTTCACGTTCGTCACGCGTCACAAGCCTGATTGACGAAATTCTTCTGGGGTACAAAATTTTGTCACACCGCCTCTCATTGGGATACGGTCTGTGTGCATGACGAAATGACGAAAATGACGAAAATTTTGGCGGTCGTAACGCGTCACTTGGGGTGCTGACGAATTAAATTTTCGTCAGACCTTGTCACGCGTCACACGGCCTGACGAACCGAGTGAAATGGTACAGTACTATGTGTTTGGCGATCCTATAACTTGTAACACACGTATATACTTTATTAGTAGTCCAACGTGGCCACTGTCATAGTGTACCGACAATGTGTACTGAACAAGGTAGTGAAATTAACAAAGTATGAAAAAGTGTAGTGTAGCGGATAAATGTAGGAATGTGTAGGGAACACGTGTAGTGAAGAAATGTAGTGCAGAATGTAGTGAAGTGAATTGAAAGGGTGTAGTGAACAAGGTAGTGAAATCAAGACAATGTAGGGGAAAAGGTGTAGTGCAGCACCAAAGTATAGTAATATGGAAGGAAAAGGTTTAGTGAAAAATTGGTAGTGCAGTGGATATGTGTAGGTGAAAAGTGTGATAAGGTGTAGCGAGAAGGTGTAGTGAAATGTAGTGAAATCTCCCCCAAACCATTATTTGGTCATGTGAGGTGGCATGGAGTCAGTCGGAGGAAAAGATGTTTTCTGCACCTCTGTAATTTATTACATATTTGCACACCAGATTCCTACGCTTCAATGCCTTGGATACGTCGCATAACATGGTTGGTCATAGTTCATAATAATGTTCGTAATGGGTGGTTGAAATTCCTACTACTGTTCATAACAGTCGGTTGATAAATGAATGAATTATATTTCAGTATGTTCTGCCGTGGGACTACAAAATATGTTATGGATTGAGGCTCTATCTCATAACTATGTGATTGCCGATCTACTACCAAGTGTAGTAGCGATGTGTGGCTCTCATATGAGCTAATACATTCCACATTCAATATAGATCCATTGTCGAGTTACAAGTCGAGTAGATGTACAAATCCCAAGGGTATGACTCAGAACATTACAAATAGACCGTGGGAACAGAAACGAACTTGATTACGAACTCCCATTAGCTATTACGAACTCAATTACGAACCACGTTAACCATTACGAACACAAATACACACTGTACCCATTATCAGGAACACAATTATGAACTAGACCAACCATGTTAGTGGAATGTTTTAATGGGTGACACGCAGCATTCTGAGGTGTGAATGGAGTATATATCACTCTGTATCGATTAGGCTCGAGGGCTAGTAGACTTCCGCTGTAGGGCTACAAAATAAATTATGGTTTTGCAGATCGGCAGGTCATTGAACCAGGCTGCAGTGTGTACACAACTGCGAGACACCTGTAAACACTATGTACATACATCCATAGTAAAGGGACACATTTGTACAAATAGCATATGTCGCATGTTTGCTGCACTACATGTCTGCATTGAGTGAATACGTTATCTTGCATTTAAATGTAAACTGCTTCACTATGACTAAATGTGTAGCATTGCTGAACGACACAGTGTAGTAAAGGACGACATTTTGTTTGATGTCGGTACACTTGGAACTACTTAGCAATATCTGTTTCCGTGTCAGTGATTACGAACCAATATTACGAACCGGTGGCTGTGCAGCTACGAACCGGTGGCTGTGCAACTACGAACTATGGTTATCTTCCAATGTTATGGTCACACAGACTTTTGAAGCACATTGTATGGCATTTAATGTATGGGCAGACGAGGCGGTGAACCGAAAGTAGAACACGTTCACTGAAATATGTAGCACAGCCTAGGAACAAAGTGTAGTCAAGAGTACCTTTTTCACTTCATTCAGTAAGCTTGTCACGATGTTTCTTGTAATTTAACTACCGTTTCCACAACACGCTGTCGGTACAATTGGAGCTATACCTTCTCACTGACCTTCTCCCCTGTCTGATATTACGAACCGATATCACGAACCGGTGGCTGCGTAACTACGAACTGTGGTTTTAATACAATGTTATGGTCACACACCTTTGAAGCGCATCGTGAGGTATCTGATGTGTACTATATATCATTGATACCGCTATGGTAAACTACGTTCCGATTCAACATACCAGACAAATAACTCCATAACCCTGCTGTGATATCCATCCGATGGCGTCCCTACCAGCCACAATGTCAACATTCCCAAATCCATCCACTTTACACAAAAGTGTTTCATTCCCTTTTCCCGTATGGTGGTGTTTAACCATATCCCTAGTATGGTTGGTAAGACCACATCTTCCCACTCACATGGCGGTTTAATCGTTCCTGAGAAATCGCCATGCAGCAAGTCAGAACAGGATGGGACATGGCACTTGAAGCATATCCCTTTCTTGTTGTTGTCTTGGGGATAATGGATGGCGGTCTTGCAATCGCGTAGGTAAGGAAAGCCCCCATATTGAGCCAAGGTTGGACAGGAAAACACCGGCTTTGTACAGTGCCTTCCCATCACAAGGCATAGACCACATCCATAATGCTTGACTTTGTTCAATGCTTCGCGCATACGGTTGGCATCAGACATTAATTTGGAGATTCGATCTGTGCGTTGCCGCTTGCATGCGTGAGCTGCACTCGTAAAAGGATCATCTTGTGAAGATGTTGCTGTTACAAGAGGACGTTTACATGCCGTCCGCGGTAGCCCTGTAGTTGCCTTCACGATCCTTGGAATTGGACGAGCGTGTTGTGGATGGGTGTTTCGTGGGATGGTGGCCTTTTCTGTCTCCACTACTTCCTTTGATTTGCACCCCGAGCACGGAATATTGGTGGGGTCATCTTTGCATGCCATACCTGTTCCATCGATATAGAGAGTCGTCCCAAACCGTAGACATTGATTGACCCCGTGCACATAAACATAGTCATGGGCATACCATTGACCCTTGTGATCATGTGTCCCCTTTGTAATCTTCGGCACCTGGGGACTTCGTGAAGGAATGATGAAGCATCCTGCACGTTTCCCATCACGGCCGGCGCGTCCTTGGGCTTGTACGAGTTCGCTCATATCTAATGCCATCTTGAAATGACAGGTGAGTCGGATGTGAGGATAATCGTTACCAGTGCTGAAGGCACTGGTGCAGATCATTACTGGGGTGATGCCTGCTCTCCAGGCGTTGTACATATCCACTCGGCTTTCATCTGTCACTGTTGTTGCACCTGTATAAAATGGCCATGAGGTCTAAGGTCCACGTCAATAAACATGTTCACGAAATAACATGCAGATACTCACAGCTGCGGCTAGTGCCTCCCCATCTGCAACATATGTCACAAAAATAAGCCCTCTATCCTCTGATGCCCACCCCTTCCGCTCCTGGGATATGATCTTTATAAGTGTTTGTGAGAGTTGACTAGATGGAACAGGTGGTTGCAGGATATATTCCAGCTCGGGACGGTTGCTGCATTGCCGAATCGCAATGGCATTGGATAACACTCCAAAGGATGACTTCAGGGTGTCGACACTTGCAGGAGGTACTGTGGCACTGAGCAAGATCATTTGCATTCCGTGTTGGCGTAGTTCATTGACACGCCCAAGTGACCTGCGAAAGTTGTCCGACAGCAATGGAAGATGGGCTTCATCAAATACCATCCGAGTGATTGGAAGACTCTCATGTAACTCAGCAATCATTGTACGCCAAGTGGAGAACGTCGCACGGTCTGCGGATACCAGAATTAGGTTGATGGATGGATGGAGTCGGCCTTGGTCAATAGATGGATCAAATGTTTGATACGGAATTTCCATGGCATCCAGCTTTCGCTGCCAGTCTGTCATGAGCGACTTTAACGGAAGAACCACAACAATCCCAATGTTGGGGGAAACGATAGCAGGGATGATGGCTAGCATAGACTTTCCACCACCAGTCTTCAACATTGCGATGACATCTGTCCTGCGCTCCATGACGGCCTGAACTGCATCCTTCTGTTCTTGTGATGCCCATGTTGCCGCTGGATCCTTCAGGGCTTTCCGTAGAGCTTCAATCCATTTAGATTCAGAATTGAAAGTCTGTTCGAGTTTCGGGAGTTCCAGGGGCATGTTTGCATCGACCACATCTGTGAGCAGAGATGAATCTAGATATTATTATTCCCGTGATGATTTCACTTACCACCTGCTGTGGTGTCCACATCACAATACAGGTCATTCATATCCATGTCTAGCAAATTAGACGGTATTGAATTGACCACATCTGTGACTAGAGATTAATGAGCACATTATAATCATCATGCTTCTGATGATGTCACTTACCAACTGCCTTGGAATCCATATGATACAAGTGGTCCACATCCATGTCCCGAAGATAAGGTGGTATCGAATCGACCACACCTGTGACCAGGATAAATTTGGACATTATTATTCCTGTGATGATCTCCCTTACCAAATGCCTTGGTATGCCCATCCACATACAGGTTATCCACATCCATGTCCTGAACATAAGTTGGTATCCCTTCCCTTTCTAAGTCATGTTCAGGTTTAGTGTGAGATAATCTCAAATCAATGCAACTCACCAATTCCGTCTGGTATCGAAGGCTGGTTATGCGCGACCATCTTGCCACGATTGGTGGATGCTTTGACGGAGTTTGACGACATAGATAGAGCTTCCCTGACAACAGACTGAATCATAGGACACATGGAAACTGCAATCTTGTCAAGTAATCGAGCTTCAATATTTGCGAACAGATCATCTTGTATCTTTTCCACAATACGGTCGGCGATCTTCTCCTCTGATAAAGTAGTCCGGTGCGGTTGAAGATGTCCCAGTACATCTTTCTGCACATCTGTACCAAATTGACCCGACTTTGCTAGATGTTGAAATTGTGGAGAATCGGTTTGATCATAGGATAGACCCAGACCACCCGGCATGGTGTGCATGATTAATTGCCATTTGACACTAGCCTGTAGGAAATGTGGAAGCAGATCTTCTGCAGGACCAGAAAGTGCGTCAGGGCTCAGTCCATAGATGCGATTTTCCGTCGCCCGTGAATGGCCAGCTTGTAGAGCATCGACGGTTTCATTTTCATCTAAGTCCAGGAGGTCCTCTGTATAATGTGCGAGTTTACGCTTGAATGCGATGCTGATGTGACGCCAAGGATTTACTGTCAACTTGCACGCAACGTGTTGAAGGCTCATACGAGCCATGGCATTGCTGAGGTCATTTGTGTCAAATAGCCTGTCCACATTGACGAAGATGTGGCTCTTGTAAAGCAGCAACGTATCCCGACGACTCTGCATGCATAGGTATACAGCCAGCTCAGCGAATGGACGTGCAAGAGCGAGGGATTGGATCATGAGGTCGCCAGTGGTGCAGTCGAGGGAATGTGGAATTAATTTATCTTGACCACTAATGGAGCCCATTTTGTTATATCGACGCAGAATTGTAACGTGCTTGTCCATGATAACGAGATTTCGTGATCGATACTTGGTATTGCAGAACGACATTGGCGTGAGCTCTGTTCCCCGACCTGGAGCACCACTCAACATCTCACAACGTATCAGTAGTTGGGCCTGAAATTCCGCGTAGTCACGGAGCCATTGCAGGAGTGCACCATGATTCCAAGTCATCTTTCCCTGATGAAAACGGCCGAAAGACTTCCTGATGATCGGATCAGCCATAAATGCATTTGCCAACGTATCACGGTCACTGAAGCAGGTGTTGCGAGGGTCGATGAGGAAGGAATAATCGACTTGAGTGTTGCCAAGACTGTCTGCGATGTGAGCATAGCTTATACGTGTGGTAAGGCCTTTCAAGACTTTCTTCTCCCATATATCAATGATGGTGGTTCTGTTTTCTTCAAACATCGCCCTCAGATGATTCAGGTGTATCCTGTCGCCCTTGTAGAGTAGCACCTTCCATTCAGTACGATCCACCCAACAGATATTGGGTAGGCCCATGGTTTTGAATGCAACAGATGAAGCATAGTGCTGGAGGAAGCGAATGCGACTGAATGATGAGGTGGTCTTCTCTGTAAACCACGGGAGAATGGATTCACAGGCAGCCAATTGATCACCATCAAACTGGTGGGTCGAAAGCGACAGGACCTCGCGCAAGCAAGTCAACCGGATACAGTATTGGAATTTCGCCAGATATCCAGTAATGTCCTTGGGTTCCAGATGACCCCCATCTGCCTTCAAGGTAAAGAGGATCAACAGGCGTTCTGTAGGACATGGGAAATGATTTCCGGAGGATCTGTGCCACCTGGTCAACCATAGTCCACATAAAAGTCGATGCAATGCGGCCGAGACCCCCTGGTCTTTGTGCAGGGCAGTGGAAAATGCGACTAGCAGATCATCCACCATAGGAGTTAATGGAATATGATAGTGGTCCTGCGAAGACAACCGAAGGAGAAGACATAAGAGTGCGATAGTGGGATGGCTGTATTTGAGCATTGATTGTGCATTCTGATGCGGCTGTAATGGAACATTATTGATCCCACTGGGACGGAATTCAGATTCAATAGGTCAAAACATAAGTAGAACACAGCTACTTACTCAGCCTCCGGGTCTGGAGAGTTCAGTGTTTGCAATACGATGTCGTCTGCATCACGCATCAATCCTACGGCTTCATTAAAATATGTTTCGACTGCTGCCTTGATCCCAGGAAATGCAGGGTCCATATCAGCAGTATCTGGCACTTGCACCAATTGGATCAACCGTTTGTGATCATAGCCGACAACGTGCTCGTGCCATCGTGTAAGCCGTAGCCAAGGAGATATAACACGTTCATCCCGAGGGACATGACGAGGCGAGGAGTGGTTCTGTGACATTTGGCTACGCAAATTGCTGATGACAAGCTCTGCTGATGGGTCCTGAGAAGCTGAAGGGGGTGATAGTGGTGGATTGGGATCTAAGACACGCCAGAATGTGCGAGAACTTCCACCTCTATTGAATTGCTGCATCCTGCATGCCACCCAATCATCAGGGGTTGGAATATCGGCATGGGATTGAAGATGATGGGCTCGTAGGTTCTTCTTCGTACCACGGACAAGAGTGCAGTGATTGCACGCAAAGCCATCATGGATTCTCAAACCCTTGAAGGCCATGACACCGTGATCAGTGATCACAGGAAGTGGCAGATCTTCTGGCAAACCGAAAAATTCAACAAGCTTGTCAAAGAAGGCTTTGTTCAACTTCATGCCATGATGCTGTTGGCGTAGATGGCTCTGGACTTGGGATGGAGCTAAGCCTACAAGACAGATGTTGCAGCAGAGGGCCTTCAAGTCGGGATCAATGACAATGTTGATCTGATCCAAAAATGGATGATACAACAAACCATCCCTTTGATTCAAGATCTGGAATGAATGTGAGCGATAATTTTTACACTATGAGGAATGCCTACAGGTTCAGTGAGGACTTCACTATTGTCATGCACATCCTGAAGCTGATCTAATAGTGTAGATGATTCATTCTAAGTGCCAAGTCAGTCATGAAACTGGTACATAAATATTGAATGTTTACCTTCACATGATTCGTATCATTCCTCTCATTCCCAGCATCATTAAGCCGAGGTAAATCAGGGGAAGGTTCGTTCTACATATTACGTATCAATTCAGGAAACCATTCGATTGCATTGAACTTGCTTTAAGAGGATTTCCATCATTCCCATTGTCGCTTGGATGACTGAGTCCACCTAAATCGGTGGAAACTTCGTTCTATATAATGCTATCAATGCATGAAACTATTGTATAATAATATTGTGCTTGCCTTGACAGGATTTGTATTGTTATTACCACCATTCCCACAACGGCCAGGAACCTGAAATAGAATTTGTGAAGAATAGAACAGAGAGAACATTTGCTCGAAACAAATTACTTACAGGATTCTGAGTCTGTGTATCTGAGGCCCGTTGTCCCTGGGTAGGTGGATTTCCCAAAGAAGGATTCTACAAAAAGATATAAAACTTGCAGGAAGGGAACGCATAGATCCTTACATTGGATGGGGTGACCCAGGACTTTCGCTTGCGCAGGTGTTTTTTGAGGCCCTCCAGGCTGGGGAATCCTTTCTTGTTAGGACAGCCAGTGGCAGAGCATAGACACATGTAGAGACCATCTGTCAAATAGACAGTGATTTCTCCACCAATTTCTGGGAGGGTGAATGTTATGCCACCAGTAATGCCAATGGTACATTTCTTTTGGTGTTTGGAGTAGCTGTTGCGAGAATCAAAGGTAGCCTGGCATTTACCACAGGTGTTAGGCATGATTCTGTAGACTTTGACCCAAAAATGGAATCGGTGATCACAATGGGAAATGAAAAGTGTGAAATGAAATTAATTTCGAACATTGATTACTAAGCCTGTCTTACTCGGCAGGGAGTATGGGAGATTTATTCATCTGGTTTTGTTTTTGAACATTTTGACATCGGTCAATGTTAGGAAGAGTAACTATAATAGTTCCTAAGGTCTCTAAGTAGCTGCCCCAACATTCCTGATGCGCTCCTTCTGTCGCAATGTTATGTTCCTGGTATGTTTTTGCAATTCTCCTAAATCTCAAGTCAGTTTCCCACGCATCTTCAATGTTATTTTGAATCTCTAGCAGGCCTTTCGAAATTTTAGTAGGGTAGTATACTATATGTATTACATTCCCTGACCTCCAGGGTAATATTTCAATTGCTTGAGAATATACAGGGGTAGCCTCTATCTGCTCGCATATTTTAAGGGAAGCTTCCATAGATCCAAGGTGCAGTTAATTATAGATGTATATACTGGGTACTCTACTATCAATTCTCCGAACATATCCAGCTAACCAACCAAAAATGCGAACCGCTTTCCTGTAATTCAGGGGTAGGAGGACTATCTTCTCCAACTGTCACAACGACAGCCTCCCATTCTAAATGCACTTAGGTAAGTATTATAATGTATTTGTACTACATGGGAATGATTTCTCCGAAGGCATATACCTACCCAGCAAATTTTGCGAATATATTTCATATTCTCTGCTCATTTCTACATATCTGTCTAACAACATCCCGAGCTTGGAATCCGCTAAGTTACAGTGGGATACTACCATAATTATTAGTATGATTCATAAGGCGAGGTCAGAAAGGGCGCTCAATAGCGTGGTGAAAGGATAGTATAAATAAATGTACTGAAGGTGTACCAAACGGTGTTACATTGTCCTCAAACACCTGTGAAGCGAATGTCAGATTTCTAACCTAGCATCAATTATGTAGTACGACATATTCTATCACTGTATCCCCTTGTGGTAGCTTCGTGATATGTTAACTGCTCTGAATCTAACATGAACTGTCGAACCATTGTTGCACATCCAACATGCCAATCCATTATCCCATCTCTATGCGCAATTCCAGCTGGAATGCAGCGTCATGCAGTTGTGATGTTACCAATTCCGCTGCTATACTGTAATACAACGACCCATATTACAGCGTTACTAGTCCCGATTACTCTGGCGATGGAGGCAACACATTCGTCCTGGATCTGAGCGGGATCATGCATTGGAAATACAGGCTTCAGCAGGACACTGAGTATATGTATATACTACCTGTTTTTTGTAATTCCGTTAGGGTTATGGGACCGTTAGGGCATGATTTTAGTGAGGCCACAGCGCATATCTCAAGGTATGTGATATGCGCGATTGCAATGAGTAGCTAGTTTA
>JBBPOJ010001911.1:0-10838 GCA_038091395.1 Leccinum rimulosum
CCGCCTCGTTCATCTTTCAAGTCGCATCGTTTACTCTTTCCATCATCATCACCATCGTATGGATCGCCATCTTCGCCATCAGCGACCTCGACACAAACCATGCCACCATTGTAGGATGCGTACGTCAAAAATTTCGTTCGTTCGTTCATTTCTCTATTATAATTCTCCCTCCGCCCTGAAGCACCTTGCTGTGGCAGCTAATGACCATCCCAGCATGGGTAAACAACACACGTCCATCAGTCAACGTCCACCTCATATCATGTCTCATCTATGTACCCGTCAGATGGTTGAGCCGCTTGGCCCTCGTTATACCAGAAATGCGGCCCTTTTGCAAGTGCTTACGACGGATGCGGAACACAGAGCCTTGAGGATAGTAAGCCGGATCTCGAGCTATTTGTTTCCGTTAGGTACGGCGCTCCCCACACGGTTCCATGTGCACTGATTGATTCACCCTCCTTCTCAGCCGTCCTCATAACCTCAATTCCTGTACTCTTGATCGTTATCCGATACAACCTTTTGCGAAGAAACATATGTTCCAACTTGAATAAGACGGTCATCTTTTGGTCTGCCATATTCCCGTGGATAATCGCTATACCCTTTCAAAGTAATGTACGTTGACACCTACCCTGAAGCTGACGCTCGCTAAACGTTATTAGCAGAGCAGTATCATCTAAACGGGGGCATCACCCATATTCACTTCTCCTGCTAATCTTCTTGTCCCTTTCGTCTTGTTCGTGGTCTCAAAGAGACGCCTAGCCTCCACTGTTTTAGACGCAAACGTCTCTCTCCAGCCGTCGCTAATCTCCAGGGTTGGTGTGTCCGCTATACCCACTATCCCTGCGGAAAACATCGCTATCGTGATCATCACTGATTCGACGGACAAAGGCTGTCACAGTGTGGACAAGGCCAAGATGCTCATGTCCAGAGACTTTGTGGACAGCGCAGGCTCCAAAAATGAAGTGGACATGATCCCAATGCCCTTCACCAATCGCGTGTCTTCACCGTCCAAGCACCGTTACTTACTATGGCCAGGAAGTCCTCGGCGAGCGCTAGCGGGAAGGACCGCCCCGTACTGGTCCTCGACACGACCGGTGGCTATGGTAACGAGGTAGTAGGAGCCAATCCTCGAAATTGGCGATGATCGTCGCTCTCTGTCTCGCTATCCCGTCTCACTCGATCAAGCATTCGTCCAACGCGGAGATGGACGAGTTTTGGTTGATCAGCCCCACCTCGCCAGAGCCGCTATCGCGTTCCGCAGCGTACGACACGTACTTGGTACGTACAGCCCGCGGCCGAGCAGTGAGCTCTCCGGGTGCGCCATTTTACCCAGACGCACCACCGCCGTCGTCTTCACTTTTCCCATCCCACGCTACGCCTACTTATATACCCACCAAACCACATCAAGCCCGGGACTGGACACGACAGAAAAGGATGCCGATGCGGACTTTGGGAAGCCCTTACGCGGCCTCGATACAAACACTGTCGGCGCGATTAGTCTACCGTCGTAGGATTCGTCATGTCAAAATTTTAATTCGTTCGTTCGTCTTTACTATATATTGCCGCCGCCCTGACGCTGTGGCAGTAACGACCATCTCAGTATGAGTAAAGAACACACATCCCTCCGTCAACATCCGCCTCGCAGTTCGAGTCTCTATCCTTACGTGCTTGGTACGTAGAACCCGCGGCCGAGCAGTGAGCTCTCCGGGTGCGCCATTTTCCCCCGACGCACCACCGCCGTCGTCTTCACTTTCCCCATCCCGCGCTACGCCTATCTCTATTCCCACCGAACCACATCAGGCCCGGGACTGGACACGATAGAAGGATGCCGATGCGGACTCCCTACGCGGCCTCGACACAACCACTGTCGGCGCGATCAGTCTACCGTTTTCGTCACGTCAATTTTTTAATTCGTTCGTTCGTCTTTACTATATATTGCCCCCGCCCTGACGCTGTGGTAGTAACGACCATTTCGGCATGAGTATCAACATCCGTCTCGCAGTTTGAGTCTCTATCCTTATGTACTTGGTACGTAGAGCCCGCGGCCGAGCAGTGAGCTCTCCGGGTGCGCCATTTTCCTCCGACGCACCACCGCCGTCGTCTTCACTTTCCCCATCCCACGCTACGCCTATTTCTATACCCACCGAACCACATCAGGCCCGGGACTGGACACGATAGAAAAGGATGCCGATGTGGACTCCCTACGCGGCCTCGACACAACCAGTCTACCGTTTTCGTCACGTCAATTTTTTTAATTCGTTCGTTCGTCTTCTTTACTATATATTGCCCCCGCCCTGGCGCTGTGGTAGTAACGACCATTTTGGCATGAGTAAAGAATACACATCCCCTCCGTCGTGTCAACATCCGTCTCGCAGTTTGAGTCTCTATCCTTATGTACTTGGTACGTAGAGTCCGCGGCCGAGCAGTGAGTTCTCCGGGTGCGCCATTTTCCCCAGACGCACCACCGCCGTCGTCTTCACTTTCCCCATCCCACGCTACGCCTATTTCTATACCCACCGAACCACATCAGGCCCGGGACTGGACAAAAGGATTGCGGACTTTGGGAAGCCCCTACGCGGCCTCGACACAACCACTGTCGGCGCGATCAGTCTACCGTTGTAGGACTCGTCATGTCAGTTTATAATTCGTTCGTTCGTCTTCTTATTATATATTACCCCCGCCCTGACGCTGTGGCAGTAACGACCATCTCAGCATGAGTAAAAATACACATTCCTCCGTCAACATCCGTCTCACAGTTTGAGTCTCTATCCTTACGTGCTTGGTACGTAGAGCCTGCGGCCGAGCAGCGAACTCTCCGGGTGCGCCATTTTCCCCCGACGCACCACCGCCGTCGTCTTCACTTTCCCCATCCCACGCTATGCCTATTTCTATACCCACCGAACCACATTAAGCCCGGGACTGGACACGACAGAAAAGGATGCCGATGCGGACTTTGGGAAGCCCCTACGCGGCCTCGACATGAACACTGTCGGCGCGATCAGTCTACCGTTGTAGGACTCGTCATGTCAGTTTTTATTCGTTCGTTCGTCTTCTTTACTATATATTGCCGCCGCCCTGACGCTGTGGCAGTAACGACCATCTCAGCATGGGGTAAAGAACACACATCCCTCCGTCAACATCTGCCTCGCAGATTGAGTCTTTATCCTTATATCATCGGATGGTTGGGCGGGTTGGCCCTCATTATCCCAGAAAATGCGACCCTCTTGCAAGTGTTTCCGATAGATGCGGAACACGGAGCCTTGATCCTTGAGGATAGCCGGCCGGATCTGGAGCTATCTGCTTCCGTTAGGTGCGGCGCTTCCTACATGGTTCCATGTGCACTGATCGATTCACCCTCCTTCTCACCCGTCCTCATAACCTCGATTCCCGTATTCACGATCGTCATCCGATATACCCTCTCAAACTAATGCGATTGTGCACGTTGTGCAGTTGCTCCTGCCAGTGTATGCTGCCCTCGTTGCCAGTGCCATTGCCCTGGTCTCGCCGCTTCCATTGCCATCGAGCCATGCTGTCTCCGTTCAATCGACGTGCAGGAACGACCACACAACACCCCACAATCGTGCGCACCGTGCAGTTGTTCCTGCACGCAGCCCGACCCTCGTCGTTCTATCCACCCCTCCTGCATACCTGCAGTATGGGTGCGGGTAGGGGTATCCGAGATATAACCGATTACCTGCACTCGTGTCATTTCCCGAGTCAGGCTACTCGGAGTCCGTGGCACAGACTGCCTATTTTTCTCTCTATATTATACTAATCCCTTAGTCTTGATTATCTCATACCGTCCGTACATGTTGCGTTGACAGATCTAAATGATCAGATGGACCACGAGTTTTCCTTCAGAACATTGATTATCTTCGGGTCACCGGCCTTGCCCCGGCACTTCCCGAGTTATTTTTATGCGATTCCCACGGTCCTGAGATCACCCATCGATTGGAATCGAACGGCCGGGCGTCAGGTTGACCTTTCCCCTTCAAGTTCCTCTTTCAATCTGCTAGGACAACCCCATGGACCGCTTTGTACTGCGCCGCCAAGGCCGCTCTCCACACCATCACCGAAGGCCTCGCAGTGGAGATCAAAGTTATGCTCGTCGTACCCAGGGGCGTCAAGTCCAACATCCATGTGAAGTTTGAGGTCTCCGCGACGTCCGTCTACCAGCGATGGGAGGGAAAATTCGTGCAGCGGACGATTTCCAACACCGGGCCACTTGAAGGATGCAACAACAGGAACGAGTTTGCTAAGAGATTGGTTGCGCGGGTGCTGCATCACGACGAGGGGGGTCAGACATATTGCGTCAGACGTGAGCAAGCGCGGAGACACCTCTCCTGTCTGGCTGTCTTTGTTGACTTGGCGTAGGGGTGATGTGAAAGTGAATCCGCCGCCGTATGTGTCGTTGGGTTTAGGTCGCACCTCTTTCAGTAACCCGTCCCGTCCAGCTGTTGGCGTAACTATGCTCACATTCTTCCCAAATATCCCCGACATGCCCGCTCCCGCCGCAGCAAAGCAGCTCGTGACCTCGTCTTGCGCCTAGCGCCACCTCTCTCTTTGGGCACTACCGTTCACATTCATCGAGAAAATCGTCCGCTTCCCATCTCTCAAGATCCTCCCCTCCCTCAGACTCCTCTTAGTCGCATCAGCCCGTTCTCTGCTGTCACCGCCCACCTCTACTTCTTTCCGATGGCGTGATAGCACCCATATGGATACGCAAACACACAAAGTTGCTGCCGAGCGATTCAAGTGCGACGTCGCGTTCCCCACTCGATCCACACGACCTCGAACACGATCGTGAATCCGCAGAGGAGGAACGGAGGAGAGACCCAGAACTGAGTGCGGAGATCGCCAAGCGCAAAAAAGACTACGAGTGAAATATCGAGCTCACTGATGTTTCGCTAGCCAGCAGACGGATACTTGGTATGGTTCTTTCTGATCACATTTGTTTTACCATGTTCACCGTATTTTCAATCAGACGATTTATCGTTGGACACGTCGTTGATCCGAAGGCAAAGTGGACTGGTGGCGTTGTTTGTGTTCAATCCCAGCAGTCCTACGGAGCTGGACGAGTTTGCTCATAGGTCAGTGGGTAACGAGCACGCGCTGCCCTTATCCCTAACCTCCATATCCGCAGTTTCGCTGACTTTTTCCGTGGTTGGGCATCAACGAGGAGGCCTTTTAATATTGGAGTTGGATTGCACTTCCGGTGAGGTTATAGCTTCATGTGGTTGCCCCTGCTCAGCCGTGGGTCCTTGACGAAGAACCATCTCTGGAGATCATGAAGGCCGCATGGGACCTGGGCATCAACACGATACCGACACTATCAACGTTTACTCCAACGGCGAATCTGAACGTCTCATTGCGAAATTCCTCAAAAAAGGTTAGTGAGTCATCATCGTGACCTGGGTCATTGTCTCGACAAACTCGTCGTGTTTTTGATAAATGCTCACCCTGTCTCCGACTCCGTGGTGGGTCATGTACGTAGTATGATATCCCGCGACATCGGATCATCCTCGCGTCGAAATGCTATCGTGTTGTGGGCGAGGAACCGAGCCTCCGCACGATGCTCATACCAGGCATCGAAAAACTACCGTAGCACATTAACCAGTGCGGGCTCTCCCGCACAGCCATCTTCAACGCGGTTGAGGCCTCGCTTTTGCATCTCCTCCAGATCCACCGGTACGATGCCGACGTTTCTGCGGAGGAGACGATAAAAGCCCTGCACGACCTCGTGCAGAGCGGCAAGGTGCGCTACATCGGCTCGATGCGGTGCTGGCAGTTTGCACACCTCAACGAAGTAGCGCGCAGGCATTGCTGGACGGAGTTCGTTAGTATGCAAGACGAGGACTCGCTGCTGTACAGCGAAGAGGTACGTTGGGGGATGGTTTTCGTGTCATCTGATCTGATTCACTGTGTAGGAGCGCGAGATGTTAGCCTACTGTGAATTCCACGAGATCGGCGTCATTCCTTGGAATCCATTAGCTGGCGGAGACCCCTTGGCACGGACACCGTTCGGGGCGGCGCCAACAAAGGCACGAAACTCGAGAAGAAACTTTCAGCGGCCGACGAGGCCATCATCAACCGCGTCGAGGAGCTCGCGGGGAAAAGAGGGTCGAAGATGGGACAGATCGCGCTTTCCTCGGTCGGTTCGAAGGGTGACGAGTCCCATCGTGAGAGTCAACTCCATTCGGAGGCTAGAGGAGAACATCGTGAACCGGCATTCCATTGACGGCAGAGGAAGCGGCCTATCTCGAAGAATTGCACGTACTTCCTGTAAGCCGTGTAAGCTGCTGATCAAGGTTCCCAATAGATACGTACCAAAGCCTGTCCGTGGTCATAACTGAATTATACGAGTCACCGTGCAAAAAAACGACTGCCAAGCAGAATTACCACCATCTTCCTTTTGTGGAGGCTCACGAGAAGCCGTTATACGCTATCAACCACAAATGACGCGTATTGCGTCTTGATAATTGACGTCCGTGTTGCCCTGTTATTTAACCTGACGGATCACTCCATACACTCAGCGGGAACGATGAGTTTTGGTTCATCGAAATGGAGCGTACGTATCCCCCTCTTCGTCGCCTCTTTATATCGTAGTTTCACGTGGATGCCCCTTCAGCCGTGGGTCCTGGATGAAGAACCATCTATCGAGATCATGAAGGCAGCATGGGACCTCGGCATCAACACCTTCGATACTGCCAACAACATTTACTCCAACGGTGAATCCGAACGTCTCGTGACCAGATTTATCCAAAGGGTAAGTATCTAGGACGCTTGCACCCGCACCACGATCTGACCATTTCGCTCATACAACATCCCATGTCATCAGATCGTCATCGCGACGAAGTGCTGGCCCGGTGTCGTTGTCGACGATCCAGCCTCAACGCGAGCCTTACACCGGACGTTGACAAACTACCGCAATACGTCAACCAATCTGGGCTCTCCCGCGTGGCCATCCTCACTTCAACGCAGTCGAGGCCTCCCTTTCACGCTTGGAGACCCCGTACATAGATCTCCTCCAAATTCACCGATACGACTCTAAGGTCACCGCTGAAGAAGCGATGAAGGCTCTGCACGAGATCGTGCAGAGCGGCAAGGTGCGCTACATCGGAGCAAGCTCGATGTGGTGCTCGCAGTTTGCACACCTCACCGAGGTACATGCAGGCATGGCTGGACCGAGTTCGTCAGCATGCAAAACGAGTACTCGCTGCTGTACCGCGAAGAGAGGTGCGTTGGGGGATGGTTTCAGTGTCATCTGATCTGATTCGCTATGTAGGAGCGCGAGATGCTGGCCTACTGTAAATTCCACGGGATCGGCGTCATCCCTTGAAGTTTACTCAGTAGCTGGTGGAGACCTTGCCCGCCCTTTGGGCACGAAGACCGCTCGACAGGACATCGTCAAGGGCACGAGATTCGAGAGGAAGCTTCTTGAGACCGAACCGATCAGGCCATCATCAAGCGCGTCGAGGAGCTGGCGGGGAAGAAAGGGTTGAAGATGGGATAGGTAGCACTTGTTTGGATCGGTCAAAAGGTCGCGAGCCCGATCGTGGGTGTCACTCTGTCCAGAGATTGGGAGGAAAGCATCGTGACCGGAAGTAGCCTATCTTGAAGAGCCGTACCGTGACATTCTTTTTCCTCACTGTTGCGTCGGGTCGTTGCTGATCAAGGTTGTCAAATAGGATACGCACCAAAGCCCATTCGTGGTCACCAATGAATTATGCAACTTGAAGGCGTTGTCCGGAGCCGACGCGGAATGGTGGGCCACACAGGTCTTCTGAACAGATTGCCAAGACATATCGGCGCGAAAAGTGGAATGCATAATCCGTTCATTCTTCTCACCTACCAGTACGCCTGTGTGCAGAGGCTGAGCGACGTGGAGCAAATGGTGTGGTTGTTGATAGAGATGGTTAGGTAGTATGGTACGTGCCATTTCCTTTGCATACTTCTCTCCTTTGGTCTGAATCCCAAGGCTATCGTTCGCGATATACATGAATACATCCACAAGCTCTCGAAAAAGGCTGTGATCGTCTTCCGTGCAAGCATACTAGCCACAGTTCGCACCACCTGCCATCCTGTTCGTCTTCTACTGACTCACTAATTTCGCGTATCCGTCCGGTTGCAGGGCCACCACGAACGGAATCGGTGTGTTGGACGGGATGGAAACTCAAGACGGAAAGGCGACGACGACGGAGGTCAACGCCCGACGTCGATCTATTCGTGTTGCCCCAACGGATAGCTGTATATTTCCTTGCCATCCTTCTCACATGTAGGTGGAATCCCTCATAATCCCACTCGCGACTCAGTTTCGTTCAGTGTATTACGCAAGGCCTCTATATCCTAGCGAATCATCATCACCGATTCTCGGCTCTTTCGCCTTCAAAGATTCTTAGCTTTTGAGTCCGAAGATTCCCTTGCCAACTTCGCGCACCTCGAATGGCAACTCTAACGCGGCGAGTTCAAGTGCACATCATGCTCAATCCAGCTGGGACACCTTCATCGAGCCGTCAATCTTTGTCTACCCATTCTCCCGTCCCAAGTACAGCGGGCGAGGAAGAGATACTTGGAGATGCTGAGGAGATGCTCCAGTATATTCAACGCCATCAGGCCGGGAAGATGGCTGCGTGCGCAACACAAGCGGAATTGGTTCACTGAGCCGACCGATAGCTCTGAGCCTTACACTAAAGGTGTGTGGTGAAGGTTTGCAAACGTCGACCAACCCTCTGACGCGTCGCATCTCTTTTGAAGAGCACCTAGCCGCAGCCCTTGTCCGCCCCCGAGCGCGAAGAATGTCTCAACTATCCTCTAGCATACTGCATCGGTTCAGGTAACCAGAAGAAACAGATACATCCAGACTTCTCGGCCAACAACAATTTGGACCGTGCGCGCCTCGCCTATTGGTTGTCCAGGCCACCCAGTTTCGGAAAACGCGTCACCTCGTCCTTCGTCTTTCACTCTGGACCGCATCGACCACGACATCTTCTATCACTGTAGGTCGGCTAATGCAAGTACGCAATATTAATATTCTCACCGTCGCGTGATCAGGCTAGCTTGCGTCACGCCTACGATCGCCTGGAGTGACGCCCTCGTCACAATCGCTTAAGCGATAGGTTATTTAAGCGAGCCGGCTCGAGAGACTGACACCCTCAGGCTCTTTCCTCTCGCCCCATCAGTCTCTGTTCAGTCTTCTTCATGTCTACTACCACAAATACTTCTGTCTCCAGCCAGGAGGACTCCTCGACCACTGGTCAAAAGCGAACACGGTCCAACGCCCTGGAAACAGGACCCAGGAAGCGACCGTAGGTCTTAGTATACCATCGCATGATCATTGCTGATTATACCATAGAAGTGCTCAAGATCCACTGGTACATCATGGGCGACACTTCGGACGTGTCGTTCATGCCTTCTGTAGCATGTTGACGTTGTTGACAAACGGCATTGTTGTGCTTGGTGAGCTGAGTGAGAGAGACCTGGATACGTTTACACAGCAGTAAGTGCCCTTCCTGCCCTTCCGTGTGAACTCGAATTCACCTCAGGATGTCCCGCATAGAGAAAGGAGCGAGTTCTCCGTTTTTCGCGAGTTACTCAAGTTGGTTCCGTCTCTCGAAGAGCGTCTCATGTCTGCTGATGAGGAGGGGATAGTTTCCATTGCGGAACTGGTGAGTCGGATAGTCGCAGCACTCTAAGCTCTTACTTCATAACATGCAGATCCAGAAAGGTGCGAATGGCGCCAGGGCCGACGACACCAAAGGGATGAAGGCTGCAATCATTGATTGGATAACTCCGAAAGGTCAGACACTAACCCCTCACATTCCGCGTAACGCGAAGGCTGGTAGAGGATTTCACCATGAGCGTACCGGGGCGCTGCTTTGTCCCGCCGGTTATGATTGGTCTAATGTCGAGTATGTCCGTTTCTCAAACTGTTATCGTATGCTCACATTTACTCCCAGAATCAAGAACAAGTTGCGGAATGGACAACTCCGAGTCGCCGGGGATCAGTGGCCGATTTTCTTATATGCAAACTACGCATACGATCCTGAAGATCCATGGAACGGTTTGTTGCGAAGTGGTATTTTGGTTTCAGTAAGTCGGATGTCACGCGATCGATTACCGATTCACTGATAGATCGTCCGTGCGCAGGCCTATAAGCATGTGTTTACTTCACCGAGTTCCGTCGATGTTGACGAGCCAAAGGCGACACGCTCTTGTAATGCTCGTATCCATGGTATGAATTCTGTAACTAATGCCTCTATTGCCTATATTGCAACACAAGTACGTTCTCCATAACATGCTCGTTGTTGACGCACGGTTCAACTTTTATTAGGCGCGTTTCGCCCTGACATCGGCTCATGTCTTTTCTCGAACGGATCTCTCGACAGATTCCGAACGATTCTACAACACAATCCTCGAAATACTCCATGACCCTGACGAGAAAGATGAAGTCGAACAGCTTCTGCACTGGTGGGACAGGTAATCATTTTGATTTTTTGATAAGATGCACACGCTGATGATACCATAGGCAGATCTTCCCGAATAGTGCCGAAAGCGCTGCCTTACCTTCCGAGAATAGTGCGCTGGCAACAATCCGTCGGAGGCGGGCAGTGCTGAAGGCCGCTAATGCTGCCGCGGGGGCAGACGCATACTAGTTGTACTCGTGATTAGACTGTAGTACTACATTGCTTTGTGAATACTTGAATGTCCCGGAATCTATTGGGGTGTTTGAATCTCATTGGAATGTTTGACTATGATTTGTGTATCTGAAGGTCCATCGAGTCACGGATCAGTGAGAGCTAGTATTGATAGGCCTTTCTTAGCTGATAAAATGTGTCTTGTAG
>JBBPOJ010001912.1:0-10834 GCA_038091395.1 Leccinum rimulosum
CCAATCCCGGGCCAGATTCGCTCGAGATGAAACACAGCCAGATAGGTGACAATGCGTCTGTATGGAGGCAACCGGGGGATGGTGCGTTACGGCCCGATTAATCGTCCCGTCCGAAGCCCTTGCGCGTCTCCATCGAAGTCTTCGACTCGGTTCTTGTAGTACCGTATCATTATGAAAAATTGTACTCGCTGGTACACCCCACTGCCCGACTCCCTCAATGTAGTACCTTGGAAGACGTAGCGGGGGTCGATTCAGTCTCGTCCTGTGTGTGCTGTACTTGACAGCCACTGAGAAAGATAGTCGCGCAATGTTCCAACTAACGGCACTTGTGCCCCAACCTACCGCTGATTATCCGGCTGTTGATCTGATCCGGACCAATCCGAAGCAGTGTGTTGTGGCGTTATCTAGGGCAGTGCCGGAGAGCTTGTTCTTTGTGAGTGGGCGTCTGAAGAACGAGTAGAACGTGGAGGTGAGTTCAGTAGTACCCGGGTACCGGGATGTAAATTTAGAGATGTGGCGAACTGTGAGGGCAAGGGTACGGTGGTGTATCGAGCGACCTCGCACGGCTCTCTCTGTGATTGAGGACACTGAGGCTGCCGATGTCTCGAATGATAAGATACTCTCTGACATGGACAAGGCCGACTGTACCCGAAGTGCCCGGGCCAGTGACAAGATCTCGGTTGTAAGACATTTATCAATCTACCAAAAGCAGTAACAGGTGTTCGGGGTCTACCGGAGGTGTACACAGGCTGCCAGAACAGTAACTATAAAGAAGTGGTACGAGTCTCAGGATGGCCCCGTCGTTTTAGCCATGCGCGTTCCTTTCTTACCCCTCACTGGACGTGCAGTCTACAGCCCAATCGAAACTATCGTCGCTTTCTTCGTCGTCGGCACCCTCGCATACTTTCGTGTCCTCTCCGCCATCAAACATTCCACCTTCTTTGCTCCCGCCTTCCCCTCCTCTCCCAGCCCAGCCCACGCTTTGCTTCGCGATGGTAAATGGGTCGTCGTCAGTGAAAAGCAATATCAAGCAAGGGCACCCAGCCCACGTACGCAAAAACTAGAGCTCCAGCAGCTTGTTTTCTCTCCAGCAGAGCCTGTGGATCAGGTACGCATTCACCAATCACGCCATTGCAGAACGCTCACAATGCATATGGTTAACCCAGTCATTGGACTCCGCGATCCTTGCTCCGTCATTTGAAAATTTGACGCATCATCTTTATGACGCGTTCGTTAGTACCCCGTCCGGCCTTGTGTATTCTTCCATCTGCTCCCGTGCGACTGCTGAAGATCGCTGCCTCACGGACGTGTTAAGCCAAGCCTCGGGTCACCAGACCGTTACTCTGTCATTCTTACCAGATACTCAGGAAGAATTCGCTAACGCCCTCACGGCCAAACATTCTTTTCCTGTGGATTCATTCGGTGTCAAATATGAGATACAGAATCGTCCTGATGAAACCATTGGTGAAATGAAGAGTGGCAAGTGGGTCGCTTGCGCAGTCAGTGCCCTCATCATGCGCTTCTGGGAGCTCACAAAGGTCAGTTTTTTTTTTAAATCACAAAGTATCCCATCAGCTAAGGTACTTGCGCGATTCCAGAAAGCCGATTCTCTGGACATTCTTCTCATCCTTGCCGGGTACATTTTGATGCATGCTTCCTTTATCCGCGTGTCCTGGGCATCGCGAGCCTTGGGGTCCAACTTCTGGCTCGCCACTGCCATCCTTTCATCGGGTGTTCTCTCTTTCATGCTTGCTCTCCCGTTGTCACACTACTTCCGGATTCATCTGGATCCGATCAGCTTGTCGGAGGCTCTCCCTTTCCTTGTCTGTACAGTTGGGTTCGATAAACAACTTCGATTCGCAAAGGCTGTCTTCAACCACCCGCACCTCACGACCCTTGTCAAGGAGGGTCGCTGGAGAGGTCAGATGAAACCAGCTGGCGAGGTTGTCTTTGATGCGATGGGAGGAATCGGAAATCCCATCCTTCGCGACTACGCATTGGAGATTGCAGTTCTTCTCTTGGGTGCTAGAAGTAAAGTTAGTGGTCTCAAGGAATTCTGTGCCCTTGCGGCGTTGTGTCTGGCACTCGATTGTTTCTTGTTTGGCACCTTCTACGCGGCAATTTTGACAATCATGGTCGAGGTGAGTCGTTTCTTTACCCATAAATGTTGCCCTCTATTTGGGTTTGGGTCGGGGTTATTTTTACTTACCAACGCTCTTTGGATACTAGGTCCGCAGGATCCGAACCGCGCGTGTATCTACTAGATCCCGGAGTGCCAACAACCTTACGGCTGAAGGCACCGTCAGCGCATTATCCCGACCTTGTCGGTCTGCGGGGCCTAGTACTCTCAGCCAGAAGCTTTCGGTAACTCTGCTGGGCACCAAGGGATCCATGCTGAGGGACAGTAATACTCCTCCGACGGATGCGAAGAGCCAGGATCCAGTTGCGCGACTTAAACTCCTCTTGGTATGTCTATCCTCCTCGATTAACTTCTATAGCCCTTATGGATTGTCTCAGATTGTCTCCTTCCTCACATTACACATCCTCAACTTCACGACCACCTTGACACCGGCTTCACTCACACGTCCTGGCCTGAGAAGTTCTCTGCAGGCTTTGGGTGATTATAAACCCGAATCCCCGAAAGTCGATATAACCTCCCCTCCCATTGCTAGCGTGCTCGATACCTTAGCGACACTCAATGCTTTGGACATCGCTACAACTCCTGTCAACCTGCTCGTCAAAGTTGCTCCACCTCTGCTCATCAACATCATACCCCCAAGTCCAGCTCGCCCCCGTGCACTCTTCAAATCCAGCGAGATGTTCGACAACTTTATGTCTGGATGGACCAATCTTGTTGGCGACCCTGTCATCTCGAAGTGGATTGTGTTTGTCCTCGCCGCCAGTATGGTTCTGAATGGTTACCTTCTCAAAGGCATTGCGGAAGGCGCTATCAGAGGGCTGCAACCCCAAAGTGTCCGTTTCAGGTCAGTTGTTGCCGTCAGCAGGGATGGAGATGTGGGCGAAAAGACACCTCAAGTGGGGGCCACTGCTACACGCCGCAAACCTTCCTTTGCACTAGGCCCTCCTAGATCTAGTCCAGACGCCATCAACTCGCCCGAAACCATGCCATCGACTCCCCTTGATTCTAAGCCTATAGTCGCGCCCATAGCCATCCCCTCTTCTGTGAAGAACAGTGATGTCCCTGCTTTCCTTCTGGATATGAAGCTTCGATCCCAACCTGCCGCACTTGTCACCAAAGAACCCCGCGTTGACCTTCCTCTGCGTTCCTTGGAGGAATGCATCGATATTTTCGAGAATGGGCCTCGACCAGTACAAGTATCACTAGCAACGTTGCAGGACGAGGAGGTTATTCTTCTTGCGCAAAACGGAATGATTGCTCCTTATGCGCTGGAGAAGGTTCTTGGCGATTACGAGCGTGCTGTGATCATTCGGAGGGCTTTGATCTGTGAGTGACCCGCTTCCGTGCCACTTCTTCAGCTGATTTGGTTAGCTCGGGCGACGCCCACCAAAACCTTGGAGAACTCCGACGTACCCGTGTCAGACTATGACTATTCTCGTGTTTTTGGTGCATGCTGCGAAAACGTCGTTGGATATATACCAATTCCACTCGGCATCGCTGGGCCTCTGACTATCGACGGGGAACAAGTGCACATTCCGATGGCTACCGCGGAGGGTACTCTGGTCGCATCCACCTCTCGTGGTTGTAAGGCACTCAATTCAGGTGGAGGTGTTACGACTGTTCTCACCAACGATGCAATGACTCGTGGTCCTGCTATCGACTTCCCGTCGATTGTGATGGCTGCCGATGCCAAAAAATGGGCTGACTCTGACGAAGGATACGAGATCATTAGGAAAGCATTTGAGTCGACATCGCGATTTGCCAAGTTGCAGAGACTCAAGACTGCTATCGCTGGACGGACGCTCTTTATCCGTTTCGCGACAAAGACCGGTGATGCCATGGGTATGAACATGATTTCGAAGGGTACGGAGAAGGCACTCGAAGTGATGCAGCAGCACTTCCCTGAGATGGTCACCCTCGCTCTTTCTGGCAATTATTGCACGGACAAGAAGCCTGCGGCGATCAACTGGATCGAAGGTCGTGGAAAAAGCATTGTTGCCGAGGCGGTTATTCCTGGAAAGGTGGTGAAGAGTGTCCTAAAGACCACGGTGGAGGCGCTGTGCAACCTGAACTTGAAGAAGAACCTCGTCGGTAGCGCCATGGCTGGTTCAGTCGGTGGCTTCAATGCACACGCAGCGAACATCCTCACTGCGATTTTCCTTGCGACTGGTCAGGATCCCGCCCAGAATGTGGAGAGCTCAAATTGCATGACCCTTATGGAACCGTACGTGGCTATCATTCGATCGCACTCCGCGATGCTTACATTTGAACAGGTCCAATGGCGGGGAGGATCTTTTGATGACTGTCACGATGCCTTGCATTGAAGTCGGCACTGTCGGAGGTGGCACCGTTCTAGCTCCCCAGAGTTCAGTATTGGAGATGCTCGGAGTCAAGGGTCCCCACCTAACGGAACCTGGTGCGAATGCCCAACGCCTCGCTCGTATCATCGCTGCGTCAGTCATGGCTGGAGAGTTATCTCTGCTCAGTGCTCTCGCGGCTGGTCACCTCGTCCGTGCACATCTCGTACACAACCGCTCTCAGGCAAACACCCCAAATCCCTCTCGTCCCGTAACGCCTAGTGTTTTGTCTAGCGCGCCTCTATGGGAACAGCCTCCGAGCAATGCTCTTGCTCTCCCTGGGCAAGTCCTTTCGCATTCATCTTCTACGTCGTCTTTACCACCATACTCGGAATCCAAACAATAGGATGGTGAAGTATTTATTACATATACGTTATCTTCAGTGCGACTTTTTCGTGCGCACGAACTTTATACAAGGATAGACGGTTTAAAGGAAGGATCACCACTAACAAGTGGCATCGCTGCAATGTATTATAGTATCTACCTTTTATTCGGAGCGCGATGTGCCATACTTATGATTCTAAATAAAGTGTATCTTACCATGTTCTGCCCTTGCGTGCCTTGTCTTAGAAGTCAGTGACGGCTTGACCACCATTGGTCTTTCACCCTCACTGAGGGTTTGTGCCTATATGTGATTCGTGGCCACGCAAGTTGGTCTGACATTGAACGTGCAGGGATTGCCATGATATGATCGACTCATCGAGCGTCTCGGATTGACGCGCGGTCGGAATATCATATAGGTAGCCTCGGAGGGTGCTTATCCGAACTCTGCCGGTGACCATTCCTTTAAGAACTGTATTCCTGTTCACGAGCACATATGTCCACTGGCAAATGTAAGCGCCGACCCGGGGTTGAAAGGGTTGAAAGGGGATGTTTACTAACTTGTGTTTGATCGGCAGAGGAGATCGTCGAGTCTGCCTAGGGTTCTACTCCCTCTGAGTGTGATGGCAATTGGAACTTGTTGAAGTTGCTTACATGGCCCTTACATGGCCCTGGAAGAGCGGCGGTCGGGGTAGCCCCTGACGAGATCTTTCGCAGGCTCAGTGAAACCGCAACATGATCTTACCACGTATCCGTCCGGAGGCCGGGTCTAACGCGGTCCTGATCCTCGCAGAGGCACGGACGACCTCTCTGAGTCACTCGCACATAACTCACCGAGTCCGCATCCCAGACTCCCAAAGTCTGAAGTTTCGATAGACCATCATAAACCCACAGAACGTAGATCGGCCATTTGCATCATGCCGGTCAGGCTCTAAGTTTAGGGCTCCAAACGACACTCGTTCAATGCTCATTTCTCTGAAAACTTCGGATCAGGCGTCCAACGTGTAAGTCGATTGGGGTGTCTAATCTGACTTCCTGAAGCTAGTCGTCTCCTTCAAGATAGCCATCGCCGCAACTTCCCGTCCGTTTCCCTTGGTCCTACAAACCTCCTTCAAACGTTTGGCCTCCGTTCTAAATTTCGCCGCTTCTACCCCTGTTACCCTCACCAATGCTTGTCCAAATTCCTCGGCCCGAACGCCCGGCCCGCAAGTTTTGTTACCGAAAACACCAATGTTCAAACGCTCGACGCGGTTGGCATAGTCGTACGTGTCATACCAGACGGAAAGAATGATGTGTGGCATGCCAGACCTGTTCAAATCTAAATGCTCTGCCGAGTGACTTCGAGGGGAAAAACTCACCAGACGCCCTCGTAGAACGAATTTGCCCCTCCGTGGTGGACGGTACAAACCACGTTTGGATGTTGCAGTATCGAGACTGGTTCTGCGTCCAACCAAGCCAGCACCTTCACCCTGCCCTCCTTCATCTCCTTCCCGATCACTTTTTCAATCACTTCCTGGAAGTCGCCATTTGCCTTTGCTTTCCAGAGCACCTGAATCTTGCTAGATCCTTTCCGGTCGTGGTAATCCAGCAACATGCGAATAGCGCCAGCTACCTCCCTGCCGATGCTGTTATCGGATATCACATGTGATCCCAGGTTGATCATCACGGTGGGTGCCCTATCCAACCACTTCATCAGCGTAGGATCGCTCTCCTCCAGGGTGTCAAAGGGCATGACGATGGGACCACAAAGGCATATCTGCTCTGGGATGACAGTGTAGGGCAAGTCGATTTCACGAAGCGAAGGACAGATATATGTGACTCCACTGCACGGTTGGTCGCTGAAGAGCGGTTGGAATCCAAGGTTCTTACGGGCAGCTTGAATTTGTTGTAGATTCGGTCCCGTCACATATCGCATGATGAGTCGGATGCCGAGGTAGATATTGAGAGGAATTTGCCACCACTTGAGAGGGTATGCAAACCCCGACGACAAACTAAACCGGGAAAGCATCAGTTGAGCTTAAAAGACAAAGAGAGGTTTCGCGACGCACGCAGGATATTTCCACAGAATCGCCATGTTGGGTTGCACGTTTATTGCGACCTCCATGAGGGAATTCGGCAGGGTGACCATGAACTTTTGGTTCAAAAGTCTGCAGGCGTCCATTGCAAAATAGAAAACCAGCTCTATCACGACTATGTTCGGTTTGACGGCCAGGATGATCTCCTTGGAGGTTTCGATGGCTGCAAGATACTCGTCCTTGTCCCAGGGAAGGCACATGACATCTATCTTCGAGTAACTTTCCAATGCACCCTGCACACCAGGAGGGTGGGGCATGTTGGCATCGGTTACGCCACGCTGTTTGATACGTTCCCAGTGCGGAACGAGGCCCTTGCACTCGTGAAAGGTGATGGAACCCGTGTGCTTGCTGCTAGAACCCGAGGTTTGGCGAACGACGAGTTCTTGAAGTCGCAAGACACGTTTTCTGAGAGGAGAACAAGACCCGACGTGGACGCTTGCGCCTGCAAGCGCGAGCTCGTACGCAGTTGCCAAGTTCACGTTAGCTTGGCCATACTCTGAGTTTGTGAAGATGAGCACCGTCGGAGAGGTCATGGCAGGTATGTACTAGTACTGCGTGAGGCGGGACGAGGAGGGGAGGCGAAAGAAGATAAAATTTCATCAAAGACCATTTCATCTGAGCGGAACCGACCATTGTGCGACGGTCGACCGACCAACTTGCAGAGCCGAGGTAGCAACGAGGTAAGCTAATCTGCCGAACAGACGAAGTCGGACGGAGCCATTTACTATTTCCTTTTTTGTGTATATTACGAAAGAGAGCTCGAAGTGTCAAGTCCATTTTTCCCGAAGCTTACGACCACTGTCGTTATGAATAGCTCCGAGTCCCAGTGGGCCAAAACCCGTCTTCCTGGCTAAGGAGAGGAAAACACCAATATTTCAATATGGTCCGAAACGCATGCGCGTTACGGTGAGGTCCCGCACGCACTCGGAATCAATCTTGGTTCGTCCTGGACTCCTGGTTGCACCGGAGGAAAAAGACAAGTAATCGTGTAAGTTTTCCGATTCCGAACAAGAAGCACACTAACGTCATACAGTATTAGTCTTTCTGTTCGGATAGCCGGTCGAATCCTGATCGGTTCAGCAGTGAAATGGACGAGATTTTATACTTCTCAATTTCCCATTTCCTACCCATTGACACTCGGTAATCCGTCCGACATGAGCTCTCCATCCAAGGTTCTCATCTTTACATACCCAGAGCATGGCCAAGCCAACGTGAACCTGGCAACTGCCTACGAGCTCGCGCTTGCTGGCGTGAATGTCCACATTGCGTCTTTTGCACCTCTCAAAGACCGCGTCCTGCGCCTTCAAGAGCTTATCGTCCGCCATGCTTCCCGTTCCAGCAGTAAGCCTACGGGCTCTGTCGTCTTCCATGAGTGCAAGGGCATCACACCTTATATGCAAGCTGCCGCAGAGCGCGGCATGACTCCTGCCAACCTTCCTCACTCGCACGGCGTGCAGGGCGCGGTGGAAAGTTACTCCAAGCTACTTATTATGGCCTTTCCCTGGACCGAAGAAACATATCTCGACGCCATCGAACGCATCAAGGAAATCGTCACGACCGTCAAGCCAGACGTGGTAGTGATAGACATGATCTTCTATTACGCGCTGGACGCCTGCAGACTCCTAAACCAGAAGTTCATGGTTATACTGCCAACATCTATCAAGGATATCGCATTAAACTTGCAACCACACTTGTCGCAACTGTGGAAATATCCTGCGTTCGTCTCGAATATTTATGAGAGACTCTACGTCAGCTAATTTTGTCCCCGTGTAGTTTATCGTCGGGCTTTGCATTCCCTCTCAAGTGGTGGCAGATATTCGTCAATATCTATCTCGTCATCCAACTCGTGATACATTTCGTGACTACGCCCAAGTTCAAACAAGTTCAAGCCCTACGTGGATCCCTTGGGTTGAAACCTATGTTTAGTGACCAACCCTACCCCGGGGTGACCTACATCTGTCCTGCACTCGTTGAAACCGACTTTCCCCACGCAGTTATCCCGGAGCAATTACGTTTGTGCGGACCCATCGTTTTGCCCTTTGATCCATTGGAACAGAGCGATCCAGCGTTGGCGGAGTGGTTGGACAATGGTCCAACTGTGATGATCAACTTAGGCTCGCACGCAGTTTCCGACGTCAAGTTAGCCCAGGAGGTCGCCAGCGCTATTCGCATGTTGCTCAATTACCACGACCGAAAACGATCCCACAAGATTCAAGTAATCTGGAAGGTGAAGGCGAGTGAAGACACTCACGCGGTGATCAAAGGGGTCATTGGTAGCGAGATGAAAGAAGGAAGGGTGAAGGTGGTGGCTTGGTTAGAGGCCGAGCCCATCGCAATATTGCAGCATCCAAACCTTGTTTGCACGGTCCATCATGGAGGAGCAAATTCGTTCTACGAAGGCATCTTGTGAGATTTTCTTTGATTTTCCTTCCTTTGGATTTGAACTCATTACAATCGGGCAGGTCCGGCGTACCACACATCGTCCTCCCCGCATGGCTTGACACGTTTGACTACGCAACGCGTGTCGAGTACTTGAACATCGGCATTTTTGCGAGCAAAAGCAGTGCACCGGGTGTTCGGGCCGAGGAATTCGGTCAGGCGCTCGTGAGGGTAACGGGGGATGGTGTAGAAGCGACAAAGTTCAAATCGGCGGCAAAACGGTTCAAAGATCTTTGCAAGACGAAAGGGAACGGACGGGAACTTTCGGCGTCAGCTATCTTGAAAGAGATCGGCATGATGAAATGAGATACGACTCGCGATTCTTGAATCACTGGTATGTATGTAGTATGACGAACGCTGGGTCTTGCACAGTTAGAATATCTTCCACAGATCCAAGTTACGACTAGAGGATGCTACAGAAAATCATAGATTTTGAAACCAAAGGGAATAATATATTATTTAATGTAACTTTGCTGGAGCGATGATCCAAGCTTCGTTGATTCAAGTTCCAGGCTTCGCGAAAAGTGGGAATGATTTGTTATATGTACTTACTTCGAGCCATACCGTGACTCCGCAGGATTCCGTCGGAATCGGTCTTCAACATCAAAGCTTCCGAATATCTCACTGGCGGTGCACGCATAGACCATCGCCTCCTCCGGAGTCCGAAGATATACAAAATCGGTTCCATGTTAGCCTCGTGGTCGCCACTGTAACATTGAAAGGTGTCACGCAGGAAGTCGTGCATAGTACTACGGCAGAATCTGTCAACGCAAACGACCGTGACATGCTCATTGTATTGGTCTGCCGACTTGGAGGTGAGTTGGGCTAGTATTACATAATTGTGGCAACCAAGCTCACAGCCGTGCAATTTTATAATTACGTAACGCCACTGTCACTCTTACATTGAATGTTTGAATCGATTGAATCGGATCGGTGTGCTCATTTCGAAGTTATCATATGGTCTCACGATTTTATTCCGTCCTGACAGGGAGAAGAAGTGTTATGTTTCATTCTATATTGCATTTGGAGGGCAAGAGAGATGCGGGCGAGCATCCGCACCTGTGGCATGCGATCCAGACCGAAGACTGGCAGCCCTCGAGTTCTTCAAGGATGTTCAAGTTCGCGATCTGGTTCGGATTGAGTCATTCCCGACTCTCACATCGTAATCATAATGACCCTGCGTCGGCCCGGTCAGGAAACGAACAGAATAGAACGGCGCTGAAACTTTACTAATGATTCATTGCGTTCAGACGCCGCGTCACGATAACCGATAACCGCTATTCGCTCCATAGGCGACCATACCGAATTTTTCTAAGTGAGTCAAATTCCATATTTCATACTTAGGTGGTGGTGGTTGTAAAATGCTCAGAGTTCTTCTCCCCGACATCCCGCCCCGCTATGAGTTCCCTTCCTACTGTGCTCATCTTCACCTACCCGGAGTACGGCCAAGCTAATGTGAACCTCGCAACTTCTTACGAACTTGTTCTTGCAGGCGTGCCCGT
>JBBPOJ010001913.1:0-10813 GCA_038091395.1 Leccinum rimulosum
GGGCTGTATTCTCTTTGTAAGGTGCTCCAGCTCATTATTGCCAGCACAAGCTGCCTTGTCATCCGCGCGACAAAAGTCAATATGAATGTGCCGACCCATCGCCGAGCAAACAAGGTTACACATCATTCATCAGGAAAATTTTTAAGTGCTGATATACCTAGCTGAATATGATCAATTATTCATCAATCTGAAATAACCAGATAATTGCATATCTGGCACTACTATGTTTACATCATCAATTTATAAAATAGATAATATCTTATAACTCTTGGCAGACATTTTATCACTAGATCGGATATTATCCTTTGCACATCATCATTTTACCACTAGCTCAGACATTGTTATATGAATGTCATGATGATACCACTAGATCAGATGTTACCTTGTGAATATCATCATTTTGCTACCTATCCCATCCATTATCATTTGAATGTCACCATGATATCATCAGATTAGACATGATCTTTTGCACATCATCATTTTACCACTAGCTCAGACATTATTATATGAATGTTATGATGATACCACTAGATCAGATGTTACCTTGTGAATATCATCATTTTTCTACCTATCTCATCCATTATTATTTGAATGTCACCATGATATCATCAGATTAGACATGATCTTTTGCACATCATCATTTTACCACTATTATATTACTTGGCAGACATTATGAAAACATACCATTGTATACCATTATGATATGTGATAGATAATAGTTAGATAATCATGATAGGAAAATAATAAGTGATTACAATCCATCATCATTGAAGTAACACAATTACCTTATGTATATCTTTAAGTTGGTATTTCCTGATAAATATTATCTCAAATAGATCATCCTGATAGCCCAAGTTAAAGGTATACAAAGTCTTGTCACTCCCAATTTATAATACTAATTAGTATGATCCATTATACTTCTTGGCAGACATGATCAAAATATGTCATTATATAATCCTAAGACAAGGTACTGCATCATTTCCCCTGAGCTGCCCGATGATTCAAGATTTCAAGTCAGTAAACATCAGACAGAGTAAAGATACTGCAGACATGCCAATGATGCCATGCCTGGGCCCAGTGAGCCAAGGCCTGATGTGTTCCATAACCTCACCACGCTCGGTGGATTGATTGTTTCAATGTGCATGACACGCTTTACGCTGGGAATACGTCCAATCGAAAGATGTCCCAGGTGAGCGCGTCGACGGTCGGCGCGACCTCGGTCGAGGCCTCTGGCAAATATGGGTGATGCGCTCGCAGTAGTCTCGATGCAAGGCTCTGCAGAGCTGTTCTCGAGAAAACACGACCCGTTTGATCGGCGCGAGGCGGAGCGCATCCGGGCAGCCGAGGGGTGAATCTCACCCAAGGGTCTTGTTGCGAGGAGATCGACACCTCGCGTTCCTTTGGCCTCCGAGTACTCCGTGTCTGGCCCAGTCTCCGTGATCTACGCGTTGATCTCCCGCACGACGTCCGCGCTACACATGATCTGCTGCCCCCCATTCGCGCACCCCGAGATGCGCGCCGCACGAATGACCATCGGGCCAAAGTAGTCCATCCGGTTCGTGATCGGATCCGGCTCGCACACAGGCGTACCGCAGTGGATGCCCATCCGCACCGACAGCCCCCGCGCGATCAGGTTACCCTGGTCGTCCCATACCTCTCTCCCCTCCTCGCACTCGAGAATCTCCAGCGGCCACGGCTCGTGCATGAGCTGGATCTGCACCTTCAACGACCACCACAGCGCGGCTAGCGTCGTCGGGAACGAACACATGAATGCGACCCCTTCCGTCTTGACGACATACCCACCGCATATACGCAAGTGTCGACGGAGCAGATTGTTGTGGACTCGGAGTCGCATCGCGGTCGGCATGCCCGTG
Source organism: Leccinum rimulosum (assembly GCA_038091395.1). Classification (NCBI taxonomy): domain Eukaryota; kingdom Fungi; phylum Basidiomycota; class Agaricomycetes; order Boletales; family Boletaceae; genus Leccinum; species Leccinum rimulosum. The sequence continues at coordinate 1,875 of JBBPOJ010001913.1, forward strand.
TTGGCTTCCCACAGCTGGGTCGAATTCGAATATCGGTGAACACGAGGCAGAGGTGGCCCGTCGGAGGCGACACCTCGTAGTCCAACCGCGCGATCGTGCTTGACGAGTGGGTCAGTAAGTATCCGTGAATCGCTCAGAAGCGAGGCCCAATAACAAAATCGAAATAGAGACGTACGGTGTTACCAACAACACGCCCTTTGCCAAGTGTGGTTCCATGACGCACAGTAGCGGCACTCGCCTCTTGTCCTGAGGCAACCCGACCTAGCCAAAGTTTTGTTTTTCTCAGTTGGCTGAAGAGAGCAAAAGAAGCGAGGTAACGTACCTCCTCGAAAGCCTCACGTCTCTGTGCCCCACGTACACGCACATATGCATGTCAGATATTGGATGAATCCCTCACATTTGCACATCGGCGCGCACGACCTACTCACCGCTGTATCCTCCACTGTCGCGTCCTGCGCGTCCACCTTGCCCCCCGGTACGCCGTATCCCCCGCATATGCTCTGAGCGCGTCCGAACGTCTGTAGGACCCAGGGCATGGCATATCAGACTCGCAGAGCTCCAACTTGAAATAGACGGTCGGTCGCACCTGCTGAGGAGCACGTACAAGTCCCCCCTCCTCCCCACGAACAGCGGCACGAGCACGGCCGCCCTCGGCCCCCTCGGAAGTCGCACGTTCGGGCGCACCGCGCGATAGTTGAGCAGCTTGACGATACACCTGGTCGCCACAGACAAAGATAAACGGAAGTTGGGGCCGGGGGAGGATCGAACAAGCCAGCTTCGACGAGCGCAACAACAGCAAGACACACAATATACCCCTTAGTCTCCGCCGTCGCGCCTGGCAACGTCTCTATATGCGCCATGATCCGCTCGGCCTGCGGGTACGGATATTTCATAAAGTCGGTCGTGAGGCTTGCACCCGGACCCGGTCGAGCCCGAGGACGAGGTAGGCTGTCCGACGGCGGCATCTTGGTATTGGTAGTAGACCTTAGGCGCAATTGAAGACTCGGAATCAAGGCCCGCTGGTTGTGATAATAATGATGCACCCACCTGAAAGCTATCGCATGCAACGAGTGTTTACGTTGCCGCAGAAGGCGAGTCCGCGCTCAGTTGGAGGCTGTGCCATGACCTCGGGCCGACATGAATTTCTACAATTCTCACTAAACTTCAAACCTGATATCATCTTCGCCGTCGCATACCAGATGAGAGGGGACAAGTTAATGAGAGAGATATTTTAATAGAGAGCTTGATGGAGAGAGAAAGAGACAAAAATAATGGCAAAAGAAAAGTTCTGAGTTGGATACATTGACGACGACTACCAGGAATGCAAGTCTGTGTGCGTGCGTGGGTATGTAATAAATGTGTTCAAACAGAGAGAGAGAGAGCGTGCAATGTAAAAAATTGAACGACGACGACGTTGATGGTGACCGAGTGATGATGAGGGGACCGACACAGTTGCATTGAGTAAGATGAAAAGATGAGAGGCGTGCGAGAGAGAGGAAGATGTTATTCCGCTTTATGACTGCGACAATATCTTGTCGATCGACCCGTTCAAGAAGTCCTTGCGTGACGTCAGGTCAGCCTTGGGGTATTTGGTCATGATCGTTTCGCGTGCAGTCCTATGGAGCGATTGTCCGTTCATTAGCCTCGAGACAATGAAACGAAAACACTCGCTTCTTCGTCACCGTCATCAAATCTTGCGTACTCAGATAATTCCTTAGCGCATTAAACAGCTCCTCGTCCGAAGGATTTGGGTTCATGCTCGGTCCCGCCATCGCATTCACAGACGTCGCCATCGAAAACATTGATATCCGTGGGTCCCCTGCAGCGCCAGTCCAATCCGAGGACGCTAAAAGGGCATATTCTAATGGATTCCAATGTTGAAATAGTCGCGCTCTTGCGGGGCTGCACCGGCTAGGAACTGGTATTGAAATATATGAAACGTTCGCTCCTCGTAGGCGAGCCGAGAGAGTCTCGGCGGATTCGATGCGGCCACGATCATTAAAATGAAGTTCTAGATAGCAACTGTGCCTGGATGCATTTGGGTTTGCAACGGTCTTTGCGTTTCCAAACGCGTCAAGGAGGGTATGAAATGCTTTAATTTGATTGGCCATTCTAAGCTCTCTCTTGGAGTGGGAAGAAAGACGGAGAACTTGGTCAACGAGGAGACGTAAACTGAATGTCTTTCCTGAGCCGGTGATACCACTGTAGGCAGAGAGCGTGAGGGGGCTGGAGACGTGCAGCGGAAAGAAACTGACCGAGCGACGACGGACTGTGACTGTCTGGTCCGACGCATGAGCAAGTAAATTTGAGCAGCAAGTTCGTATAGATGAGGCTGGTCGGTTTCCTTGTAGCTTCATATTCTCTGGCACTGAGGTCATTGACGTTTGCGAGGGCTTTGTATGGGTTGACGACGACGAAGTTCGTCGTGCCTATTAATCTGGAGTAGGGCAGGTCCGAGCGAAAGCGTGTGTTGACTCTGTTGAGGACGGCGACGATGGGTCTTGGATGTCCGTCTTCTTACCCCCTCGTTTCTTCACCGTGCTATACGCCTCCACGGCTGTCGACGAGTCTGCCGCCGGCTGTTTCTTGGGGCGGAACAAGTGCGAAACGCATAGTACAACCATGATCATCGCGCTCCCGTCCGAGCCATAACTGATGGCAAAGTCCCGCAACTTTTGCGCTGCGATCATTGGATCGGATATCTCCGATCGAGCAATGTTAGTATACGAAATATAATCCAATAGACCCCCGATTCCCAACGATCACGAACTCGTCCTGCTCCGTCAACTGACGTGCTTCCACATACGGCCGGGCGTTCACGATGGGGAAGTGGAAAAGTAAGGACAGATACCGAGATGACACGATCATTGGCAACTTGAAGACTTCAGCCAGGCGCACTGGTCGTGACATTGCTGAATCCACCGTTCCAGACCCATGTGTTGTGGTCTTTCGGAACTGCGTATTTCGCCAAAGTGGCTGAAATCCGACCCCGGACACCACTGTGGGCCTCTTGGCCGCGATTATCATACAACGAACTATAAACGATGATTGGCAGCGCGACAATCGACAATGTCAACGAGCTTTAAGTGGCGGACACCGAGCAGGAGCATCCCCAACAGTGAGCACCCCCGCCGTGGTATAAATAAATGACGTCAACCGTCAAATGCCCGGGCACGCCTGCGAGAGTCCCAAGGCCAAACTGTCACTTAGAGTACCCTTGGTCTCGATCCGCACATCACCAAGAGCGTCCGTTATGGCAGGAAGGAAAGTGTCAGAATCGTGTTCTGGGAAACGTCCCAGTTCGTTGAGAGGGAAAACGAGACCGGAAAGTCGCAGTCGACCAGCGACCAGTGACACAGGCGGGAGATTATATAGCTCCTCGTACAATCGACGAGACAAGGAAGGATCAGGCAACGACCGATGCAAGATCTTGATAATACTATCGATCTTGGTAGTCTCGATTGCTTGAGGAACATGCAAGGGAACGACTTGATCATAAACAGTGAGATCCAAAGGGAGGTAGCTGTGGTTACTGCCCGAGATCCCAGTCCAGGCAAGGATCGTGAATGTGTCAGACCGCGTGAGGATGTTTTCCAAGAGACGACCGACTGCTCGCGTGCCCTCGCCATATGACCGGGAGTGCGACATCAAAGGTACCAAAATAAGGAGTATGCAATATCTTCCACCCGTGTCGTTTCGCGCTTCGAAGCCAAGTACAACTTCTCGCGTACCCTGCTCAGCCCTGGATGAAGCGAAGCAAGGGTCTGAATACCAAAATTGGTTGCCCGTTCCATCTCGGAGAGGATGAGGGGTGATTCCTTGTGATTGAACATGTCGAGATCAAGGTATGGCTGCCGGTCTTCCGTATAGAATTGTACGACCTTCGACGCGCGACGTACTCTTGGTATGTCCACCCACGAGTGTTCCAAATACTTTTCCACAGAGCCCTTCTTCTGCGATCTGGAGTGGACACCGAGAACATGGATAATCGTGAGTGCGGCGCGACGATACCACTGAGACATGGCGACAACCGACTCTTGCTGAACTCCCTTGTTGCTCTGGTTGACACAGCACGTATCACTCCATGCCCACCGGTAGCACCGAGACCGCACGAGCTTGCAGAAGTTGATGAGTTTGCGATTTGTGCAGGGAGTCCATAGATCAGGGTATGCTCGACCATTTGAAACGATGGTTCGGGTGGCTGCCACCTGTACGAGAACATCACGTATTGATAGAACTTCTCCACCTCCTGCTCGATGCGCGCATGGTCGAGCCCATCACGGATAATCATAGAAGACCGCAACTCGTTGAACACGAAGCACTCCTCGAAAGCTGCCTGTTGCATTGCCTTATCATGGAGACGACCAGTGGTGATGTCGATGAGAATATTGGGAATGACACGGGTTGTCTGTTCGACGACTTTTCGGATCAGTGGAGTCGTGTCGAGATAACAACGCCGCATGTCTATCGCCACAAAATCAGCTCGTCTGCGCAACATGAATGAGAACAACTTGCCCCGAGTTTGTGGGTCAGGTAATTTCTTCATCCTCGACAACATCGTCTCAAATGCTTCAAACGCTTCCTTGTAACGCCCTAGGCTGTGTAATACCGCATGTTTCCTTTTGTACCCCTCGTATTCCGATGGATTGCGTTCAATATCCTGGTCGTGTCGTCAATGCCATCAACTTGAAAGCACGCGTGAGTCATCCATACCATAGTAACAGTGCTTAGTTCGTCCTCCAGATACCCTACTCGCGCCTTGCAGCGTTTCAGTATGGTGTCGTTGATATTCGTTGGGTGAAGTGAGAGTGCGATCGAGTAGGATCCGATGGCCGCATCATGGTTCTTTGCATCTATTGCTGCATCGCCCTCTCTTTCCAGTATTCCGCTACGAGGTTGTCGAAAATCTGGAGAGATCTTCAGATGTGTCTCCAAGTGGCAAGTGGGGGTTACTCACAGAGTTTCCCCTGCCGTTGCTCGTCGACAATGCTTGTCTCCTCCGATAGCCCATTGTCTTCGAGATCGCTTTTTCGACCTTCAAGCACCGGATTTGCCCCTGGATGGCCAAGGACAAATTGGTAAGGACGTGATCTTATACGAACAGCGTTACTCACATTATCGCGGGGATGCCACAAAGATCCCGCAGCGTAATTGCCTTGTCTCCAGCGGTCGCAATGTCATAGCTTGGTGAGATGGCCATGGACCGGACGGATGAAGTGGGAGTGGTGGATGACAGTCCCAATTTGTTGATGCGTCGTAGTGTCACAGTGAGATCGACGAATTTGCGGAGGCTGCGATAATTGCCAATGTGTCGTTGCATGCCAGTACGATACACGTTGCTGCAGCCGTAGATGCGAACAGAGTCTTGCTTCCACGTGCCAGTAGCGATGCGTCGTCCGCTGGGAGAAACCTTTACCGCGACCACAACATAATCGTGTTTGAATGGGCCGAGGAGTTGCTTGCCATCCGAAAACGACCAGACACTGAACATCTTGTCATTCGATCCTGTCGTGATTTTCTTCCCATCTGCTGAAATGTCCACCGCATTCACCGCTGAGCCGTGTGCTTCGAAGTCGAACGCTTCAAAAACAGGCGATAGAGCTGGCTCTCGAGAAACGTCCTAATCGACGACGAGGCTCAGCAAAGTAGGAAGAAAAAATGAGAGTCCGGCTACGCACTACTACACGACCTCTCGACGGGCTCATCGAGAGCAATTGCAGTCTCCACGCCCGCCTCGTCGATCTCGAGCCGAACAGAATAGAGCAACGGCGTGAAGCGCTCGGCGAGACGTAAACAAGAGAGACGCTTCGTCTGTTACACAAACGTATCAGAAACAGAGTATATGCGGATCCGGATCAACTAGACACTCACTTCGACCTTTTTGACACGCGTTCCAAACGCTCAGTAGCGCCTTGGAAGCCTCTCGGTGTCCGAGAAGCAGAACCAGCGCGAGAATGTCGATGAATACGGTGTCCTTGACCACTGGCGCGATTTCGTGGCTGATAAACTTGATTGATCCACGTTCAGCAAGGCAGCGCTAGCGCACACAAATAAAAACAACCACGTACTCGCATCGTCGAAGCCAAATCGAACCTCAAAATGCTCGCCTTCTTCCTCCATGGTGATTTCGATTCATGTTTAGAGCCGACGGAACCCACGCGAAATGTGCGCGGTTCAAGATTGCTGCCCGAATAGCATATTCAGAGAATGGGTAGGGTAGATTTACTGAAGAGTCGTAAAAGAGACTCACGATCTGATGAATGACATCCAATCCAAAGCTGTAGACAGGACGGACCAGAGATGCGAAAGACGACAAGCGGACCAGTGCATATCGACACAGTCCAAAGTCCCACATCTCTATTGACTCTACTCAGAAAGTTGGCTACGTGTGGAGCAAGGAAAATGATTCACCGCTTGGGGCCAAAACGACGAGTACAACCTACACGATATGATGACCTTTGGATATGTCCCACGCCACGCACAACACAAGCTTACATAAACAATGCAACCACTTTCCCTCAGTGAAAGGTTCCGCTAGAGATGAGTACTAGTCCCGAGTACGTCGGAAAACAAAGATCGAGGGCTTGGTCCGACATTTCCCTAAGCGTGTTGCATAAAGTGGAGAGATAAGGAGCTCCGGCGGGTTAAGGCGCGCATTCGCATTTACTCCGCTCGCGATCCGTCGACTCGGAACTTCACCTCGTCTACCTGCTGCATCGATTTCGTTGAGTTCGTCACCTGCATAATAGATCAGCAGCAACAGAAGCGCGATGATCCGTTTTGGCGACACATAGCGTGCGGAAAGTGCAAAACAGTCCAGTCCCTTCGACGCGCTCCCTTTGACCTCACGCATCTTGGTCCTGAAGTCCTCATGCTGGACGTCCTTGCCCAACTCTCCAAACACGACCTCCGAGGCAATGTGTGCGACGTCGTCAATACATCCATCTAGATCGAAGAAAGTGGCGTCGCGTCCCTGCTCACGGTCATTTCAGGGGCGTGCGAGCGAGGCCAGTAAAAGGTTTAGGAAGTGGTTCCCAAGCCTCGGTTAGTTCTGACTCTTCTCGTTTGATTCTCCGGCGCTTGGACGGTGGAGTTTCGTTGACGTTTTCCGCGTCCACTTTTGTGTCAACGTTGCTGAGGACTATCGAATGCGACCGTGCCATGTGTTTTCCCTGGCTCTGATGACACACCAGATGGTGAGATGATGAGACGACGACATTGTCGATGACCGCAAAGGGTTGTGAACCCGACCCGATTGCCTCGTTCGTGCTCCTCCAGCGGTTGCCCAGTAATCCAAATGTCGTTAAAGGACACGAAAGGCGAGGTGCAGGCTGACGCAAACGATGCCATTCGAACAGGGTTAGGACTGAAGTAATCTCCGTCGCGGCCAGTCTGAGAGAATTTTTCACTGGCATCGCCAACGGTGGAATGCTCTGTGAGACGGACTCAAAGACACGTTCCTTCCCCTTCCCATTCTCCCCCAACCGTCGCATTACAGGAAGAGGGGAAGACGTTGGCGTAGGGAGGGTCCCTACTGCGTCGTCTCTGTCTTGAGACATAGCCGAAGGCGACGACCATGTTTTGTGCGCGCTATCGAGTTTCCCAACGCCAAAAAAGGTCCAGGCAGTCCTCGCATGGTCGTCTGACCCACCGTCGTCCGTAGAACCACAAGAGTCCCTCCGTGCATGTCTATTAGGCGATTTCTCTCCTTGCATGGTGCTTTGGTCTTCGTCTTCGTCGAAACATCGAAAGGTTTTTTCAAGTCCGTTTCTTCTCCCAGGACCAATCCACGCCATCAAGACTCCCTCCTTTCCTTTTCTTCCACCCTTATCGCCCCACTGGTCGGCGGCATTGCTAGGGCCGATCAAGTTCGAATATGCCGTATCCACGTTTCGTTCGTCGTCCGTGGTGGAAATCGTTCTTGTTCCCCACTTCGTCGACGGTCCCGGAAGATTGACCGCACTAGAGGGACATGTGAGAGGGCAAGGAGGGGCCTTGACAGAATTGAGGCAGCCAGGTGTGAGTGCTGGGGACAGGCAATCCGAGAACATTTTGGACATTGCACCCCAGTCGAGACCATCGAGCGCAGGATCTAGGGTGTTCGGTACAACGCGAAGTGGACGAAAAAGCGTCACGAAATTCATGAGCTCGGTCAAGGGAGAGCGGCGGGACAAGGGGACGAGCTTCAAATAAGACGAGATTAGACAGTATAATAAATGAAAATGAAGAAACGCAGCCAATTTCCACCATAACTTACCAACGAGTTTACGTTTTTGCGCCTCGAAAATCTTTGTCTGACGCTGGCTTGGTAGTCCTCCCAGCGAGCAGAGCTCATTGTTAACAGCGTTCACATAGACCACCTTCTTTCCCTCTCTACTAAGTGGCGCAGCAGAGTCCGTGTTTTCATAATCGTAGGGAGGGACGTCCACGAAAGAGCAACGATCAAACCGCTCACACGCGTGGAACCTAGTGGCCGTAGCGTCGCGCGTACCAAGGGCGCGCAAAAAAGGATCGGAGAGATTGGAATAAACTGAATATTTATACCGGTCCAAGTGAATCTACATTGGCAAACGGGTAAGCAGTGCATATATGCAGGCGATGTGAACAAAAGAGCCAGGTAGAACAACGCATAGAACGCATACACGGACGCTTTCAGAAGGTAACGTAATGTAAACGTGAAATAGAATACCTTGCGATGGAATGCGAGTGCGATGGCCTTGAGAATGTCCTCGTATCCACGAGTCCAAGCGTTTATGAAAAAGTGTGTATCTGACGGGAACCGGGTCCATGAGCTCTACGACGCCCTTACCAGCGCATTCCTACAAACCGGTGGGTGGAGGAAAGTCATCAGTCAGGAGATAGAACGGGTAACAAACGATGCATACCTTGCTAGGAACGACGAGGGGCGAGAGTAAGCAGGCGGTATCTAGGTAGATAGC
>JBBPOJ010001914.1:0-10808 GCA_038091395.1 Leccinum rimulosum
CGTCGTGGATGTTGAGGGTAAAGCGTCTGTTACGAGGGGTTGATGCACCTGATAGGTTGGGTTGTGACTTGGTCCAAGAGAACGTGGCATGCGAAATCCCGATAGTGTCAGTATCTCCAAGTTCATCTTGGGCAATTCCGCTTTCATGGTTTCTTGGAGGTTCACGAATGACGTCATTCTTGAACGGATTCAGCGACAGCAAGTGGTCAAATCAAGTTCAATACACACGATTGATAGGAAGGCGTTGATGCGATCAAGTGCGACCTTTCCTGGATGACACCGTCAGTTCGCAGCTCAAGCGTAAATGATGCGCAAGACCTTGGATGAAGGCAGGTACAGTAGCCGCTACCACGTGGATTTGCATATGGAGGATGTCAAACACTACATGGTCGATCCATCACTGCATCTAGATGGATGATGCAAGCGACCCTTACCGGCAATTGACGAGAATACAACGGATGCTGGGAGACATCGTCATTAAAGATTCGCCGAACAGTTTGATCACTTGCCTGTGAGATTCTTCTTGGCGACTAGCGTCTACCGTATAAGCAGTTAAATACTCGACTGACTTAAGCCTACAAGAGAAACTCACGTAGACGGAGTAGGTGACTAGCATGACGGTGATTGGTATAATGAAACTATGAAAAGGTTATGATAATTGCCCGTTCGCCTCCGGATCAGCAGATAGACATACTTGACGATGATATTTAAAACTTGAAGCATATTGCGCTTCTTAATCCAGGAAAGTTCTTCCGCACGTCTGTCCTGAACTCTACTACTGATCTTGCGCTCCCATCCAAAGAGCTTGATCATCCGGAGAACATTCATAACTGAGTTGAGTCAGAACCCGGAAACGCGTGCGATGGACAGCTAAATTAGTACGCACTGTCGCTCACAAGTTGCACTCTACCATCAGTCTGTGGACGTGAGCACAAATAAAAAGGTTGACACAAATAAAAAGCACCTTTTTCATCTTTTCTACTTCTACGCCTTGAAACATGGTGAGCAGGTATCCAGGGACCGGGAACAGCACTACCATGGCCACGGCGCCAGCCAGAGCACTGTGTCGCGTCAGTCAGAGAATGTTATCGGAGTAATTTAACTTACCTCCAACCCAGTATGCTGTAAAGAAAGGTAATGCACAGGATGATCTGTACAGGGACGCTAACACCTTCGTTCCCTTAGCATCCTTATATCATCAACTTATATGTTTCTAGTGGCTCACCTGTCGGAATCAAATCCTTAGCGTCCGTGACACTCTTCAAATCTACTGTCACGTGGTTGTTGATGGTTCCGACGAGGTTAGTCTGAGTCGCTTGACTGTCCGACTTGGTCTCGTCTGAAAACGACTCGTTTTTCTCAGTTCCCTGGGGTCTGATCCGCAAAGCATGCTTGAATATGAGATCCGAAAGAAGCGCCTCCATGCATACTACCACCCGAGTCTGCAAAGCAATCAGATATACTCACGAGATCCGGATAAATAACTTACTTCAATGAAGATGGACCATTGGCCCGCGATAGAATACATGACCTGACTGGAGAAAAGGAGGATGATCCATACTATCGGTCGTATAGTTGCTCCTTTTCCTTGGGTTTCCAAGTACCTAAGCAGTCGACGATGAGTAAGGGCAGATGACTACCGGAGAACCAGACCCATACGTGAGGAATTGTTGCAACGCGAACGGATTTGCAAGGTTCAGGATGACCTTCGCTAAAGCTATAAACACCAGCATAGCATATTCTGATGCTGGTCAATGATCAGATATTATCCAAGTTCGTCCTATGCAAGACAACGTCGAACTCACAAAAAGCCTTCAACAGACCAAAAATGACATGAGGTCTGTTGGTATCATGTGATTCAAAGTGCTGTGAAAGTATCAATCTTCAATCCGGTAACATACATATGAGGCTTACGCGGGAATTCCGAGAAACTAATTCTGCAACGTGATCGTAGTCAGCGAGAGGAAACAGGGCGTCTGGAGCGAGATGCCGAGATTTAGATGCTATACTGATCAATGGGTTCAGCCACGAATAGAGCAAGAGTGACAACAAGGAGGCCGTCTGTTCTGGATGAGGTTCCTTTGGCGGTATCTGGAAGGGCAAGTTAGGCGGTGTAAGCGATGATGCTGCCAGAAGCCGAGCATACATACTGTGTCATTTACAGCTCGATGTTCACGGGGAGTTGTGAGTGGTATGATGATCCCGAGGATTCCGAGTAATCCATCTTCTACTGCACTATACACATCTAGTTGGTGCGTTGACCCTCCCAAAGTAAAGAACGGCCAGAGGTCGTGATATGCGATAGCCCCAAAGACACAGAGGAAGATGACATCGGTGTGTCGCGTCAAATGGCTACTCCCAAAATCAAGTCCGAAAACCGAAAGTAGTGTGAGAACCACTGCGTAGGCCTATGGCAAGCGTTGAGACGGCGTGATAGTAGCACCCAAATTCAGGTTTCGACTCACGATTGTGATGTAGAGTGTCCCAGCGACTTCACGACTACCTGGTGGCCCCGGGGTATCTTTGTGCATCCATGCAATAACAATGGTCAGCGTGAGCAATGTAGACACGATTGCCCTGGCAGCACTGAAGTATACACCCATCGGTGATGGGCATTTCAAGCTATGACCTTTGCTTTCGTCAAGCTTCCTCCGTATGGAGGAAATTGACAAGATCAAGAACGATCCCACCACCAGAATCAACAGGGAGAAGTTTTCGATCTGACGTAGTCCGTCCATGATCTTGTGCACTGTATATGGAAGCATCACTTCAAGTCGAACAACATGTCCCCTCGAAGAAATGGACACCTACACGGACTCCGGTTCAGGTAGTAGTAACAGGTTCAAGTTTGATGGGATCAACTTGTTAAGGAATGGGCAAAGAAGATGTTTCGACTGCAGCGCAGAGTTATGTCCGAATGGAACTTCGTCGTCCCATACGCGCCCCGTTTATATGAGGCTCTGGCAAGCGCTTAGATCCAGTCATATGTACGTGTTCCTAGCCTATGCGCAGGTCGCGGCTATGCTGTCACACCGGAAAAGGAGGACTCCCGCCGCGGATACATGTGCACTCGGCGCAAATATAAGTGACCGGAGCGATGGGAGAATTGGGATCGGGGAATTTTCGAGATGACGGACGAATAAGGGAACTGTATGTGTATTTATGCTACATCTGCTTGCGGGGTTTACCGACAGTTATTCTTAGTGCAAATCGTCAGTGAACTAAAGTATCCACACAAAGTCCCCATGTGATATAGGTTCAGAGTGTCCAGATCTTCACCGTTGAATCACGTCCACCCGAAGCAAGATAGCGATCCATATACCGGAGGCGATCCACCGGCCGGGTGTGTCCGTTTGTCCGCAGTGTGGAATGTTGCATGGTGGTACGGTTATAGATCTGCAAACAAGAGGAACTGCGGTTAGAACGCTATAGCATGAATGTGATGCGCGCAGTATACCTTCAGGCCATTCTCGCCTGTGGCTGCAACAATTTTCCGAGTGTCAAATTGCAGTGCAGTTACTCCGTGGTCGTATTTGAGAGTCTCGAATACCCCGCCAGAGCGCACGTCCCATATCTCAAAAAAGTAGTAACTATGAGATGTATGACCAATCTGATAGTATCCATACGCACTCGAATGGACCTGTCCAAGCTGCCACTGACGATGTGAATTTCGTCAAACTGTAGGCAAGTTACGGGTCCTGTGTGGCCGAGTAGAGTCCGATGGGCTTGGCCAGTACGCACTGCGATCAATGAGCTCTTTGAAGGAAGACAGTGCTGAAAAAGGACTTACTATCCCACATCCTGACCGCACCATCGCCACTCCCACTTACGAGCCCGTAACCCCAGAACTGAACACCACCTACGAAGTCCTGATACATGTCCCAGCTCCCGTCGGCATATGGTGGTGTTGGTACGGCAAATGTCCCTGTAACCGTGGCTGGACCAGAAAATGTCTGGCTACTAGGCGGGGCGACTTGTGAGTGAGTAATAGCCCAAAGGATATCCATCGCGAGTACACATTGACCAGTGGTAAGATCCCACTGGCGAAGCGTCTTGTCCGATGCACCCGTGACCTATGAAGAGTCAACAAAGAGGCGCGCATCGTCGCGAACGACATTCACCAAACATTCGTCTTCGAAATAAAGAGCTGTGACTGCCTTGCTGTGTCCATCGAAAGTCCTCACGCAAGGCCCGTCGAAGTCTGTACCAGCGTCGCTTGCTGTAGCTGACCTTGTACAGTCTGATTTCTCAACGAGCTCCCCATCATGGTACGAACTTGAGTCTTCTTCTAGAACGTCGCTCAGACCGTCCTTTTCCCAGTCGTCATCTACGAGACGAAGATCCCATAGTCGAACAGATCCATCTTCGCTGCCGGTCAGGCACAGATTGTCCTCTACTTGGATGCACTTCACCGGGGCGCGGTGTCCACGTAGACGGCCGATTTCGGATCCTGTCATCAAGTCCCAAACCCGTGGTTGAGGATCATCCTGCGACGAGCTGACCAATGTTCCATATGGTTCTGAGAAATCAATGGCGTTTATAGGCGTCGCATGGCTTTCCAAGGTCTTGCATGACTTGTAAGTGGCAAAACAGAAAAGAGAATGGAGCAATGTACCATGAATGCTATAGCGGGAGGGAGTTCGTCGTGCTCGGAGGGTAAGAAGACAGGTCCTGAAGCGGGGTGAGTTACAGTCGAGTGGGTGACAGTCGTAGTATATACCTTTTCGCCGCCGCGAAGGAGGGAAGTGATGAGACTGGGGGTTGACGACTTTGTGGTGTTTGGAGGTTGTATCTTCGAATTCTAAGCGTTCCTGGATGCCTTGCACTGGCGCATGGTGAGTTGAATGATACGAGCCAAGAAATAGGAAACACACGCTCAGCATCCAGCTCTAAATCGTCTTCCTGGATTTTCAGTAGGTCACGTTGTAATTGATCACGAATTAGATCTAATGCTTTAATCTTGTTTTCGACCTCGGAGATCTCGCTCTGGATTAAGCTCTGTGGCGGGATCGCATGGAGGGGCGAAGAGAGACATCGCAAGACATGCACGTACCCGCCGTACATGCAAGTTCTCCTTGTCGCCAACGATTTCCGTCGCTTGTCGCGCGAGCTCGCCCTTGCCCAAAATCTTGGTGGTGTTCAGACTTTCCCTGGCTCTCCTCTTCCCTTTTCGTGTCCTTTGGTCAACTACTACCACATCGTCTTCACTGACGACAATATGACCGTCCTCGGTGTCGTCTTCCAACATGCCTCTCGCCTGCAAGCCTAGTTTTCTCAAGCCTGCTTTGGGCACGTCTACATTTCGCAGCTGCCGCCGCCTCGTCCGGTTCTTCTCGGAGGCGGGGATGGTGGCATTGAATCCGCGCAAGAGGCTGACGTCGGAGGCAACACCATCGGGCTCTGGAACGTCGGCGTCAAGTAGTTCCTGTGTTGCTTCGGCGACTTGAAGGTCACGAGAGGTAACGCGGCGGCTTCTGAGTGTGATACGCTGCGGGGCGCGTCCGAGGGTGGCAAAGTCCATTCTGGCACCATTTTTGGTGCTAGTGATTGTCCCGCGTGAACGGGAGGACACCGTGGCTGCTGCTGAGATCATCCTCGGTGTCATAATGACGGGCGCGACTGCATGACAAGCAGAACGCGCGCGGGACACCAAAATAGGTCGTGTCAGAAGGTGGTTTGGGGAAGAAGAAAGGTAAAAACTGACGGTCCGAAAGGATCCTGGTAGAGTCCTCCTTCTTGTGTGAGAAGGGGGCGAGGAGAGCTTTGGACATGAATCGGTGCAGCTTAGCCTGAGTGGCAGACTGACCAGACTGAGCGTCAGTATCATGTCGTTGCATTCCGGATCTGAGAAGACTAGGAAAAGACAACCTTAGCGTGTGGAAAAGGTATGTTATTCGCACGATCACATGTGGTCTAGACCCATGACATCATAACACGTGACTACACTATGAATCATAGGGCGGGAATGGCCAGACTAGTGAAGGCTCGTTGTCTTTTCGCCTTGATGTCAGACGATTTCTTTTCAAACGTTCCCGTCCGACGTCCAGCTCGTTCACCCACCGCAAACGAAGACACACACGACGACTTTGCACTCGCAATCTCTCTTCGCTTTGGCTCAGCAGATCTCCGCACCGCCCGTCTCTTACCCGGTGATCTTCCCCCCCACCACCTCAATTCCTCCACTCACACGCCCACTCTCCCCCACCAACCACCACCACCTCCCCGTCCATCCCCCCAACAGTCTTTCTCCTCCGTACCACCCTCTGCCCTCGCTCCTTACATTGCTCACCCTCGCACCCTCGTCCTCGACATTCGCCCCCATGCAGCACATGCAGCTGCCCGCGTCAACGATGCCCTCTCTCTCTCCGTCCCCACAACCCTTCTCAAGCGTCCCCTTTTCTCCCTTTCAAAACTCTCACAGATGCTCCCCTCTCCTTCCTCTCGCGCTCGCTTCGCAGACTGGTCCTCTGCATCGTGTATCCTCGTCTACGACTCAGATTCAGTGTCCTCTCCCGATAATGGCATCATCACAGGCCTATTACGCAAATTTCGCGCCGAGGGCTTCACAAGTGAGCTAGGTTGGATCCGCGGCGGTTTTCAGGCCGTATGGAGGGAGGCTCGTGACCTCACCACAACGGAACAACCTGTCCAAGAAGAAGACGACCCCGAGGCTGCATCTTCGTTTGGTGCCCTCAGAACAACACAGCTTCCTAAAGCTGCCTTTTCTCTCTTCTCCACCACAGCCGCTCCACCCCAATTCGGATCCGTCCCTGTGTCCTATCCGCTCCCAATCACCCCTGCTCCATCAGTTTCGCGTGCTGCTAACCCTTTCTTTGACACAATTCGTCAGAACGTTGAACTTTCCCACGGTATCACAGAACGTATTCCCCTGCGCCTTCCGAGACGCATAAGGAGGCGAATTCACGATCTTCCCTTCCGATGGTTGCAGGACATCGCTCGTCGATCTGCACTCAGACATTCATCCACTTCTCGCCACCCTGGTCTCGATACCTTTGAATCGGAGTCCGAGTCGAGCGACGATCCTCATACATCCGACCCCGACGAGAATGACCCAAACGTGGAGGAGGGTGCTGAGGCACTCGCAATGCAATTCTATCGCATAGAACTCGCAGAACAGCGACGTCTGCGGTCGATTATGGAGCACCATACCAAGGAAAGTGAAGTCTCTCTCTTTACCTCTTCCGCCAAGCCCCGCAGAGCGCTCGACAAGGATGGCACAAGCGCAGGCGATGGTGGAGTGACCGTGCCAAATGGTTCCAAGTCAGTACCCGGCACTCCTCATCCCACTCCTTTTCCATTTTCAATTACTGCCGGTGTTGAAAAGGGGACAAAGAACAGGTGGGTTGTCGCTTGGGCATTTCTGGGCAGTCACATGCACTCTGTCTTTTTTGCATCGAACTCTTTCATAACTCGACATTTGTTTTGTTCGCCGGGCATGACGGGACCTATGCTTTCTCGTTCGCACATCATTTCAGTGAAGGTCCTTCGTGGTATCCAGATCGGTTGGTCATGCCGATGATCGGCGATCGTCCCCCTTACCGGGCTCTTCGTCGCTCTCGACCTTGCCTTGGTACTGACTTTGACTTTCCCTGTACTCATATGATCCAACCGCTCACTCGTTTCTCTCGACCCGCAGATATACCCATATATGGCCTTTCGAACATGCGCGTGTCCGCCTACATGATGGCCGTCATCAGGGCTCGCATCCAGGCAGGCGAGATAAAGGCAAGTGTGCAGAACGTGGTCGGAATACCAGGGATCGATCAGGAGGCGAAGACAAAGAGTGGGACGAACTAGGTCTAGAAGAAAAGCAACACCGAAGCCGGTCGAGTCATACGCTTGATCAAGCAGTGATGGAGAAGACCAGCCCGTCGAGACATTCATTCTCTTTCGAGGTGCAGTCATCGATTACCGGAGGCGGTGTAGGGTTTGAGGCTGGATTGTCCCATCCGGTTTCGTGTCCAAGCCCTGGTGTTCCTCGAGTGAACATCGAATATGACTTTGGGGACCAAGATACCTGGATGTCGGGACCATCAACACCAGCTACAGCATTCCCTCTCCAGACACCTCCGTTTTATACCCCGATGGAAATGCCCTCAATGTTCACTCCCATGCGCGCGTGGCCGCCTCAACTCCTGTCTCTCCATTCCGGTGTCGTGAGCCCGGGAGGAAGGTCCGGAGGAACACAATCTACTCTTCCAGCATCGAGCTTGCCTTCTCACGGACCCCTTCCACCATTTCCATTGCACCTACCAAACCGTCTAGGGAAGTCATTGCCGAGTATCGAAGAACATGCATCGGCATCACAATCTTCTGCAGCTCCTTCTGGTAGTTCTGCCAGTAAAGTGGGGACTGGAGGCGGGCCAGTAAATGAAACAGGGATAAAGCGTGATCCACGGAGAGAACCATCGCCAGCGGATGATTACGTGAACGCATCGTATGTTCAACCTTTGGGCACTCAAAAACGATACATTGCGACCCAGGGACCATTACCTTCGACTTATGTCGATTTTTGGACGTGCGTTTTCAGGATGAGTCGACGAGGCGACAATGCTGACTCCTCGTTTTCCACAGCCTTGTTTGGGAACAAAATGTCCACGTTATCGTTATGCTCACTCGCGAAGTCGAAAACGCCATGGTGAAATGCGGATCGTACTGGACGGACTCTGAATACGGCCCACTGAGGCTTGAACTCACCTCTAATTCTCCACTCATGTCACCCAATGCCAACTCCACAGCCATGGACGTTTCCAACCAAGGTTTCTTCGCCATACGTGAACCCAAGGGCAAGAGCAGCGGAACGTCCAGGGATCAGCCCACATTGGTGACACGCACGTTCGCTCTCAGCCACACGTGCTATCCTGGAGTTCCACCCCGGAAAATCACGCATCTACAGTACCTCGATTGGTCTGATATGAACGTCCCCGACGATCCACGGGGTGTGTTGGATCTCGTCAAAAGGGTCGAACGAGCTGTCGCAGAGAGTACACCAGGTCCCAGTCCGGGTGGGAGCTTCAGTCTCGGAAGTGGTAGTGGCAGTGCATCTGGTAGTCCATCGCTGGACGTTGCTCTTGAGCAAAAGGGGTATGACACGTCGTTGTTATCTCCGACCACTGCTGGAATCATGCCTTGGGGTAGGAGGCGAAGGCGTGGAAGTGAATGGAGGCACCCCGAGTTGGATTTAAAAACTGGCGTTGCGACATTTGCGCTCGGTACAGCACCCCCTGTGTTGCTGCATTGTTCGGCTGGGGTAGGGAGAACGGGAGGATTCATTGCAGTGGATGCAGTGTTGGACAGCATAAAAAGAGAGCTGCGAAAGAATATGCAGCAACGGAGGCTGAAGAAGCTTGGCGTTGTGATGAACCAAGAAGGCAAGGCTAGAGTGAAAGACCTGGAGGCAACTGCAGACTGCCGTGTGGATAACCCGCAAGCGGGGGAAAACATCATCGGAACTGATCGCGAGGGGCGTGTTTTTGAAAGTGGACGCATGGATGTTGATGGGCCGACCACCGGCGCGCCAGAGAAAACTAGGGATACAGTCCACATGGTTAACACAGTGCCGATTCCTGTTTCTGCTGGGGAGCACATGAAAGGACGTCACCACCGTGGCAAGGGGTCTTCTGGCAACAAACTGTCTTGCAGTTCGGGGTTACTCATGCTGCATGTCCCTTGTGTGGGCTCCGACGTTCCAGAGAGTGCCAATGTTGCTAGCATCGACCTTGATGATACCAAGGCGGCCGGCTGGCAGCCCCATTCTACACGTGAGTGGGCAGAACAGGTATCTGACCAGATACATGCCCACGCAGATGACGGAGACATTCCTACACCACCTTCACTCAGGGAGGCGTCCCCTGGGAGTACTTCAATCAGCAGTGTTCCATCTGCACTAAATTCTGCGGACGACTCCACGAACGGAAGTGTCGGCGCGAATGTCAGTGGGAGTGCCTGCGGGAGTGGGGTTGGAAACAGAGTAGAGCGAAAGAATGAGACGAACAGTTCCTGTGGAAGCGGGACTGGCAGTGGAAACGGGGCCCCACCACCATCCTCAGTGTCGAAACCAGGGACCGGGTCGATGTCACATTCAAACTCGGGTTCTGGGACTGGGACTGGGACTGGATCTCGATTTGGTTCAAGCTCGTTGCGCACCGGCCTGCGGGATAGCTCTGTAACTTCGCTTTCTGCTGAATCCACCCAATCACACTCACCCAAACACGAGACGAAGGCCGGCGTCTCTTTTCGTCGGCCCTTGCCAACTCACACTGGCTCAAGCTCCGATATGGAAATTGACCCTCCCTCGCGTCCCATCTCCGTACCGCCTCAACCCGCCCATTCTAGCACAGTAAGCCTTCAACGAGCGGTTCACTCGCGCCACTATAAACCAATGCTTGGGTCGTCGCCTGTTGCAAGCGTCTCGAGTCCCATCCTCCCATCTGCAATTGCGCAGCGGGGTGTTTCGCTCTTTGATGGTAATGCGGCCGAGGACATTTCTAGGCCTAGCTCGGATCCGATATCTGACGAGCTGGCCAGTCCCCCTCAGGAGCTCGAAAGTCGAGAAAGTGCTGACATTGATCATTCAAAAGAACTCGCCATTCCTAGGAAGCTGGAAAGTAGCTTGCGACTCAACACCGAATTGAGTTCCTTTGGGGCCCCGGAGGCCTTGCGGAGCAGCAATTCTACCCTTAATCCGACCCATCCTGTCAGGGCGGCCATGGGCATAGAAATGGCCACCGCGCCTATGGCCCGGGATATGGACAATTCGGCATTCCGCCGGTCTCCGACTGCTACAC
>JBBPOJ010001915.1:0-10807 GCA_038091395.1 Leccinum rimulosum
TTCTCAAAAGATTAGGGCCGCGCGATAGGGGAGGCCGTGCTCGGCACGGTACAGGAGAGGATGCAGAGGGGGACGGGTTGGGCGGGCGGTTTCGAGCCTGCGAAAGCTCTCGTCAGGGGGCTACCGCTACCCCTACCGCCAGCCTACCGAGCGCGCGAAGGGATACTCCCTACTGAGCAGAGAGTGGGAGTACAAGGGCAGGGACGAGATGTCTGCTGCGACCCACCCTCTGGCAGGTGTCCTTCAAATGGGAGAACGTCAGTGGGAGGGGGGGGAGATTCCCGCCTAGCAGGGTGCCAGCAGAGGCCATATGAGGCATGCTCCCATAGACGAGCCGGCCCGAACAGGGACTTTCGTCACACGAACACACAGGGATCAAACCTGTGTGGTCCCTATCTCACCGCGTGATACGGCCGTGATGCACAGATGGGAACTTAGTCATATTGCCTTGCCGTTGATCGACGTTGGCTCAGCAGGAAAAATAGCGACGAGACGAGAGGTAGAACGAAATAAAGAAAAGAACATATCGGCACCACTGGCACACAGTGAGGACAAAGATATTGCTTGAAAGGTGTTCCATACTTCAAATAGTCCATCGTGCACGATAACCAAAGCCATCAACAATCTACGACTACTGCACGTCGACCGTACGCACGCTACCCATCAACTCCTCCACCGGCGTCTCTGCCCGGATCTGAACTTTGATAAAACTGTCCGTCGCGACACGTTTGTACTCCACGCGACTCTGCGAGGCGAGCAACAGCGCGCCAAACGGCTGTCTGAGCCGAACGACAAGACGCAGTGCACGAGCAGCAAGATCGAATTCAGAGGTGATGCCCGAGAAATCCTCGTCGATAAGAGGGCTGATCCACGGATGAATGAGCATCAAACCCTCCATTCCTATCAAGTTTTCCTCGGTCTCGATTCGCACTTCACCAAGAGTGGATGTCATCGATAGACAGGAAGCAAAGCGTCGGAATCATGTTCTGGGAGGAGTTCGAGTGTGTTGAGAGGGAAAACGAGGCCGGAAAGTCGCAGTTGACCACCGATCAGCGACAGACGCGGGAGGTTATATAGTTGCTCGTAAAGACGATGAGATAAGGAGGGATCAGGCAGCGACAACTGCAACACCGGTACCATAGTCATCCTCTCCATCTCAGTGGCTTCAATTGGTTGGGGGACATGTGGCGGAACGACTTGATCATAAACAGTGAGATCCAAAGGGAGGTAGCTGTGGTTTTTTTTTTTTTTTGAGTCAATTTCTGTCCTATTGGGGAGCGGGTATGCTCTATGGAGGACAAACTATCTAAGCTAGGGCTCCTGCCCTACGCAATCTCCGTCTGCGCGAATGCCCCGAGGTGGGCATGACCCCCCCGGTCCGCCGTTCCTGCCGGCCGTTTTAGACGCCGCAAACCTCCATTACGCTGCTCTGTCGCTGCGTGTCGATGTGTGTATAGTACCGTGTGATGATGTAGATGACATGTACTTGGGCCCTAGGGCCTGTCGTACGATGGGAGTGATGGAGTGCGTGATTGGTAAGTGAGAATAGGCTTGAGGGCGACGATAACGTCGTCGTCGTTGCCACCGATGGGCGTTTTTGAGGCGATCGCCGAGTGTGAGTGGGCGGCGTTGGCGGGATGAAAAGTCTTCGTCGTCCTTAGTCCTCTCCCCTCAATCAATCTAGACTTATCTCCATCCAGTCCTGCTAAATCCCTCGTAGACATATAATAATGCGGTAGCTGTGGTTACTGCCCGAGATCCCAGTCCAAGCCAGAATCGTCACATTATCCGACCGTGTGAGAATGTGTTCCAAGAGACGACCGACTGCTTGGTTACCCTCGCCGTATATGACTGGGAGGGTGACATTGAAGATACCGAACAATGAGTACGCGACATCTTCCTTCCGCATCGTTTGGCGGTTCGATGCGAGGTAGAGCTTCTCGCGCACCCTCGTCAGCCCCGGCTGAAGTGTGGCAAGGGACCGAGTAGAAAACTTGGTTGCCTGTTCCATCTCTGCCAGGATAATGGGTGATTGCTTGTGATTGAATATGTCCAGACCAAGGTATGGCTTCCAATCTTCCGTATAGAATTGTACAACCTTCGACGCGACGTACTCCTGATATGTCCACCCGCGCGTGTTCCAGATGCTCTTCCACAGATCCCCAGGCTTCTGGGATTCCGAGAGAACACCGAGAAGATGGACAATTGTCAGTGCCGCACGACGATACCACTGGAACATGGCAACAATTGATTCTTGCTGAACTCCCTTGTCGCTCTGGTTAACACAGCATGTATCGCTCCACGCCCACCGGAACCTGCGAGACTGCACAAGCTTGCAGAAATGGATGAGTTTTTCGATCGTGGGGGATGTGGGTAGTCCATAGATAACGGCATTCTCGACCATTTGGAACGTAGCTCGAGTGGCTGCCATCTGTGCGAGAACATCACATATTCATAAAACTTCTCGACCTCCCTCTTGATGCGTGCGCGGTCGAGCCGATCACGGATAATCATGGAAGACCGCAACTCATTGAATATAGGAGCTTCTTCGAAAGCTGCTGCTTGCATTTCCTTGTCATGGAGACGACCGGTGGTGGTGTTAACCAGTACTCGGGGTATGTCTTGGATGGTCTGCTCAACGACCTGGCGAATGAGTGGAGTCGTGTCGAGATAGTAGCCCCGCATTCCTGTCGACACAAAATCAGCCCACGTCATCTGCGCAACATGAATGAGGACGACTCACGCTGAACTTGTGGGTCAGACGAATTCTCCATCCTCGACAGCATCGTCTCGAATGTGTCGAATGCCTCCTTGTAACGCCCCAAGCTATGTGATACCGCATGTTTCCTTTTGTACCCCTCGTAGTTTGATGGGTCGCGTTCAGTGATCTGATTATACAGTTACTGAATCAGCACCGTCAACTCGGCGTACTGTGCAGATCAATCTACCTGGGTGGCATTTATGAGTTCATCCTCCAAGAACCCTACTCGCGCCTTGCAGCATTTCAGTATGATGTCACTGATATTCGTGGGGTGAAGTGAGAGTGCATTTGAGTAGGATTTGATGGCCGCATCATCATTCTTTGAATCCATTGCTGCATCACCCCCTTTTTCCAGTTTTACGCTGCACCGTTGTCGAAAATCTGGAGAGATCTTTAGATTAGTCTCCAAGTGGCGGAAGAAATTACTCGCCGAGTTCCCACTGCCGTCGCTCCTCGAGGGTGCTTGTCTCGTCTGATACCTCATTTTTCATCGTCCGGAAACATTCCACCGCCTCTCTAAGACGATCCTCACCTTCGAGAACATTGCAGACTGCCAGATAGACACGAAACGTGGGAAGTTTGAACTGAATGAAACGAGAATTATCATGCAGTTCTCAAAGACAAGATCAACCATACCATTTTTACGGTACCCAATGCCTCACTCGCTGAGCGACGAACGAGCGCCATTCTCGCCCATCCCATCAGTGCACCTTCCGGAGGCGAGGGAGTGAGCAACAAGACGGTGGAGTAAGCTGAAAGAGCCTCTTCATGTTTCTGGGAACTTGATGCCTCGTCTGCGATCTGGTGAAGCCTTGATAGACATCGGTGTGTGAATTCTGATGGTAGGGAATGAATATACAATTCTAGGACAAGAAGTACAAGCTCACCTTTCAGCCAATGGTCGACTGGTTCATTATGCCCCAGATCTCCGGTCATGACGTTCGCAATATGCTGCGCAGCATCATATATGCGACCGTCGGCGTACAATGATTCGCATTCATACTTTTTGTCGTATTCACGGAGGGCACATTCGCATGTAGCGAATCGGTTACCGACTTCTTGAACACATAGCTCGAGCTCATTTATTTCTCGCGCAATGAATACTGAAAACGAGTCAGAGAACCGTCAGTCGGGATGGTTCAAAACGCACCCGAGTTCTTTTCGGGTAGATCAACGTTAGCACGTAGTGCCCTGATAGTCTGGGTTAATCGATCGAGTGATTCTTGAGATGCTACAAGCACGGCGCGGAGTTCCTTGCCCGATTCATCGAGATGAGTGATCTTGCGATCTAACAAATGGGATTGTCATCGAAGTGGGGTGGAAAGCGGAGAGAACGCACTTGAGCTTTCATTGAGGCCCTCTTTCTCCTCGTTGGCCGCAGCAAGCTGAGTACGGAGATCTTGAATAGTTTTCTCGAGGTTCAAAAATCGTTCTCTGGTGGGGATGAATATCAGCACAGCGAAGTCATTCAGATAATCAGCACACTTTGACGGGCATCTCTGGCACGGAGGGCCATAACCACGTCGTAAATATCCGGTTTTTCGATCTTCAAGCGACGGATTTCTTGCTCCAAGCGTTCCTGGAGCAGCTAAGAACACATTGATAAGGACGGGATCTTATACGAGTAGCATTACTCACATTGTTGCGATAGGTTGATTCAGACGGAAGGATGTCACAAAGATTCTGCAGCGTAATTGTTTTGTTTCCAGCAGTCGCAATGCTGTCGCTTGGCGAGATGGCCATGGACGAGATTCGGTGGGAGTGGTGGATGACGGACCCGATTTGTTGATGTGTCGTAGTGTCCCAGAGTGAGAACGACGAATTAGCGGAGGCTGCGATGGTTGTGTCGTTGCATGCCAGTGCGATACAGCGGGGATTGTCGTCGCTGTGGATGCGCCATTTCGTGAGCGTGTTCTTGGTGGACACGTTGAGACAGTGAATATCGCCGTCTTTCGACAAGGCAAAGAGGCGGTTCGAGTCGCTCGCCCAGGCGAGGGATTCGTTGCCAGAGTAATTTGTGGCGGAGATTGGAAACTCTGCAGGAAACAGATTCGCACGTGGTAGTAGCGATGCGTCGTCCGTCGGTAGAGAACTTGATTGCAGCCAAGTAGTTGTCGTGTTCGAGTGGGCCGATGAGTCGCTCGCCATCAGAAAACGACCAGACACTGAACGTCTTGTCCCACCCTCCTGTCGCGATTTTCGTTCCATCTGCTGAAACGTCCACCGCATTCACCGCCTGGTTGTGTGCGTAGAATTCCGTCACCTTTTCGTGAGTTTTCGCATCCCAGACGATCACTTGACCACTCCACGTCCCACACACGATCCACTTGTCGTCTTGCGTGACTGCCAGGTCATAAATTGAACTCCCAGTGTCCATTGGCTTCCCCACCTCCTCGCCATCCTTCACTCGCCATCGTCGAATTTTCTTTTCCCCTCCCCCGCCCACGACATGCTCTCCATCAGCCAGAAAAGCGACCGAATATATCTCATCTTGAGCAACGATTTCGATGGAATTCGCGTCAGTTGCGACATTGGAGGTGGAGCTTTTTATATTCGATTCCTGAGCATCCGTCAGTACCTCTCTTTCGTTGGTCGCCGATGTGTGCACCTGCTGACCACTGTCCGCCCTACTCGGCTCTATTGCTCTCGTCAGCGCCGTTCATCGATGGCCTTGCCTACGTACTACTCACCATTCCTCTTCCTTGGGCGAAACTTGGAAAACATACTGGGTCAGGTTCGAGTAGTACAAGGGAGAATGTCTGATCGTTCACTTTCGGTACGCCTTTATCGCCTGGCATACACGTGCACGCTCCTTCACTCTCACGCAGGTACCCTGTGGCCTGGGCGCTTGCCTTCATACGTACCATGATATTGCTATCATAGTGTCTAACCAAGATACCCCACCTATCAGTCGAGGACATTGAGGATGGTTTCTCTTGTATCGTTTCGTCAGATGTTCTCCCGGCCTCATTATCTGATTATTATCTCGCAGAACTGAAATAGGAACTGTAGACCAGCTTCCATGTCGTACACGTCCGTAGATCCTCCCGATTGTGTGCTCCAAATGCACTAA
This sequence comes from Leccinum rimulosum, assembly GCA_038091395.1. Classification (NCBI taxonomy): domain Eukaryota; kingdom Fungi; phylum Basidiomycota; class Agaricomycetes; order Boletales; family Boletaceae; genus Leccinum; species Leccinum rimulosum. Next base: position 5,835 of record JBBPOJ010001915.1, read on the forward strand.
CCCTTGAACACCTTCAGACAATCTCAGACTCGACACGCGCTCACCACACATGCACATCTTCACATGCCCTCCTCCTTTCAACGACGACGATCATCCTGGAGATGGAACCACCGGCATGAGGCATGTAGAGGACAGAGAGTGCGGGAGTGAGAAACGGTAGGTAATGCATCTGCACGCTTTCTAGGCACTTCTTGAGAACACGTATGGTGGTTGAAATTTTGAACGAGGGACATCGCTCAGTGACACCAGTCTCACAGGCAACAATTGACAGCTGGACCGTTCCACTCTCCCACTCTGGCCAACTCCAGCATTCGAGTTGAGGTTGAGTCGTCATCTAATACCCCGAATATCCTCAATTGTCAAACGTTCTACACATTTACCCATGCATCCGTACCACCACGCACATCAAAATCCCTCAGAATAATCACCGCCTCCTCCACCCACATCTCTAATACGTCCAGCATCTCTCGTTTTCACCCCCACTCCGCTAACACCTCCCGTTCCATGCGCATCAACAGACTTGCGTCCTGAGAGACATCTGTGCGCTCTCGTTTCGTCAGGACAGCCTCGACGTTTGTCTCCTCCTGCTCCGCTTGTCGACGCATGCCAATGTTGAACAACATCTTGTAGAGACTCGCGAGGAACGCGGAGTAGCTTTTTGTCAAGTCGACGTGCCTACAGAAATAAAGTCACAGCTTTATCTACCCTTGCTGAGACGACTCACCAAAGATAAAACGTTCGCGTCGCATTGCGGTTCGCACTTCGCGGAACCTCCTGCGTTGATACCAAAAAGTCGGAACAGAGCGCGGACGACAACGGTCGGACATCCTTGTTGACCACCATCGCCACTTGGGCTATCTATGACCAAGGCGCGATAATGGTTGCGTTTCTCTGTCGAAAAGAGAACACTCATCGTCCATCTTCCCCACGTCTAACAACAGTCTGACGATCCGCACACCATCGTCCCCATGCCGTTCCCTCGTCACTGCCTCTAATGCACATCTCCTTATCCGCTTGCTAATGGTATCAAACTCGACATTGATCTTGTTGTCCCGAGACTAACGTGAGACGCCGCTTTACCAACTGCAGTCGGTATTTTTTTATCAAGGAAGAGGACGATTGTTTTTGGAGGTTGGCACGAGTCCTTCTGACATAGTCTCGTCGTCGGGTATATGCATCCCAATAGCGGCCATAGAAGTAGGGTCTACAAGTGCATGGGAACTTGAAGTCGAACCTCTGTGTAAGCACAGATGGACTGACATACCTGAGCGCATCTCGGAGAGTTGTTTCGACTCGGTCGCTTTCAGGGTGGCCCTCATAACTATGCGGCACTGTGTTCGAACCGTTTTTCTACAACACTCTCGGTGAGCTACATCTACTTCATCAACATTGGGATCAAGGCGCGTGGGTTGCGGGAACGTACCTTGTTGCGTATGTGGATGTTGAACTTGTCAAAGTTCACTCGAAAGTAGACTTCGTCCTATGAAACGATCACGAAATTGCTCTGGGAAGCCATGGGTACACTCACATCCTCTCCGCCGTTTTGTTCTTCTGCGACGGCAGTGCCCCCACTGAAACGAACCTTGGTCGAGCGCGCACTCGGTTGTTCCTTCGCCCTCCGTTTCTAAATTGGCCGATCAATCCCTTTCAGAACCACAGAAAACCGCCCCAGACGACACGCACCAACCCGACCTTCTCCTCCTCCATCCTCAACCTGGCCTCAGCAGTCACCGGTCACCTTGGCCTCCTGAAGCTCCTTTGCAGTCGGGAAACCAGTAATCTTTGCCTTCTCCTCAGCCTCGTACTTTATCCTCTTGTCCCACTGCGAATTGTGTGAGAGAATCGGTGATATACGATTCGGACACGAGCTCGCACAGCCTTTTCCTCTTCCCGCCGCCGCCTCTCCTCCTTCATCTTCTCCGGATACGCAGCCCTCTCCTCCTCCCCCTCCTCCCCCTCCTTCTTCATTCTTCTTCTCCACCACCGCCCTTGTCCCTCATACTCTTCCTGGCGCGCAGCCAACAACGTTCCCCGGTGGGCTTACACTCGTCCTACATCGGCGTTGGTTGCGACGACAAGCTCGGCGAACTGGGCAAAACTGGCGCGCGACTTGTTCATTGGGGGAGAACACTGGTCGATTACGCGCAGTGTTATGGAGCACCGTTAAGAGCGTGCTCAAGCAGGTACGCACGAGCTCGGCCGACGGTGGTGTGAGGAACTGCTCTGACTGGAGACGGCGGACTTGTCAGAGTGGGGAAAGGGCTCGACGTTGGTCTCTATGGCACGGTCTACGTGGATGCAGAGTTCACCACGGCATGCACAACCCGTGAGGTAGGCTTCCAGTTGTTCCGGGCCAAAATCGTCAAGGGGATTGATGAGGAGGGCGCTGTTAGACCTGGGATTGCTGGGAAAGTAGGTAGGAGAGGGTGCCGTAGGATACGAGGGTGGAGGTATAGGTCCGTGTGTCTGCGAAAGGGGAGGACGAGCGACGATCTCGTGCGCGAGTATGATGAGGTCACGTTCGCCGGACGCGTAAGAGAGTCTGTGTGCGAGTACGGCTGTGAGGAGGTCTATCGGCACGGTAGGGCGTGTGGGTAGTGGTGGCATTCCCCAAGGTCCCCGTCGTCATCCCCATCGTCAGCGGGACGATCCCGAACCACCACAACGCCTTTACAGCTCGTTTGCGTGATCCTGGGTCCCGTACGACCTCTTCCAAAGCAGATACGAGCCAGCGAGCGTCGTTTTCCGGGACGTTCTCACTGCCCGTGTGCTTTCCCAGCGCAAGTCGCGCAAAGTCGGACCACGACCGAGGGAGGACGCACGACGACGGATCGGTAGCCAGTAGCCCGATCGATTTGAACGCGTGCACGAGATCGGCGAACCCTGGGTATCTGTGTCGGTGTGCTGTGTGAGAACGTTGTACCGAAAGACAAAAGGTTAGACGCACCTAAGAGTACCTCTCAAGAGCGCCCGCAGACCATCGAGCTTCCCGAGTCCGTATGTGTCCGCATACAGCAGGCTATCTCTGTTCGTGATCCCCTCCAACTTGAGTATGTCGGAAAGTGGTGCTTCAACACGTCCTCCCCTGGAATCTCCATGAGCTACGTATTTATTTCAATCGCATGTGGCTTAAACGTCAAAGACGGATCACGTACCTCCCATTGAGCTTGAATCGAGCACCATTGAGCGCAGCGTTGAGTACCCCTCTCGGGCTCCGACTGAATTTGTGCCCCAGTGGGACGCAGAAGGACGTGAAGGACACGACGCGCACGTTCTCCTTCTCTAGCTGTCTGAGTGGGGAGAGCGTCGAGCAGTGGTCGATGCCTGGGTCCAATCCAATCTCGTTCAACAGCACGACGTCGGCGGGTTCAGCACTAACCCAGGTGTCAATGAGCCGTGGATGCTAGGAATGGGACGAACTTACCACTCCTTGATGTCAAGTCAACACGGTAAGTTCGTTCTGTTTGAATCGATTTGTCAGCCGCGTCGCGAACTGCCTGTTCTGACCATTTTCGGGACATTGCCTAGTACCTCCAAGCGACGATGCGTCGGAAAACACGCTCGCCCAACACGGTGACGACTCGTCCTCATTTCGCAAGAAGGATACGTGATAGCTTCAGCTAAGTGGCATATCGGACATGGTTTTAACTATTCGAAAAAGGCTTTTGAGGCGTTGAGCCACCTCGCTTCCACGATCGCCGCCTACGACAGAGACAGCATGGATGTCTACTTGCTCAACCATCCCAAAATTTTATGGTACTCATTTCAATGTGAGCGATTCAACGCTCGATCATTGGGAACGGCGGCTCGTTGAGCTGACCTGTGGATCACGATTGAAAAAGTGCACGAGCTGTGCATCCAGGGATTGTTCAGATTCGTGTGCGTCTTTCCCCTACCCATTCTTTATGTTTATGTTCATGTTTATCATTCTACATTCGCAAGGCTGAAACTTGGTCCGCAGATCCGGTCCGCATGCGACAAAAGCATACGGAGCCGCTGCTGCAATCAAGAGGCCAGAGATCGCGTTTTTTTTTTTAATTTACAGTAACTTAGCAGGCAAAGCTGAAGTGTGATGACGATGTACGTACTTTGAGTCAGGCCGCCGATCACAAAAATAGCAGAATCATAACATGCCCAAACAAACCTTATACTAACCGGATGATCTAAGCAACGCAATACGATACCATATTTCACTTCAACTCGAGTGAGCCATCGCATCCCAAAATCATTTGTCCGTGTAATATCTGGTCACTAACATATATGCACATATAATGTGCTCCACAAGTATTCGCGCTCGCCAGCTCCATCGGTGTCGCCAGAACATTTTCCAAGACTCCAGCCTCAGCCTCCGTATTGAAGATGTTTTCGCCCATCCAGGACCCTCACTGACCGTTATACCTAGGCTCAGAAACTTTACCCTGGATGACCCGAGTCCGCAACCCTCATCCATCGTTCAAGTTATCCTACTGGCAGCTCCCGTCACGTCAATAGCATGTTGGTTTGCAACTCAAATTAAGGTGCGCCATAACCTTTGTTACCGTAAAGATCATCATCTCCCTCATTACTGTCATTGTCGTCGTCGTCAATATCTCCCTCACGATCATCTTCACTGTGCCTAATCTCTTCATCACGTTCCATCACTCCTTCCCAATCCAACTGCTCGTCGTCCTCCCCCTCCCCTTCTTCATCAGCTGCCGACGTAGACAAGGTCACAGCCCAACGACAAGTAAGAAACATAGGAGCACAGTGACATGGAATAGGCTTATTTTCATGATACAACAATTGTGCTTGCACGCGAAGATCACCGAGAGACCCCAAACCGACCCATTGGATCGAACTTTCTGGAACGGATTGTAAGTCTCATCGCCAACCTCACCGTGTCCTTATGTTTATTTATTTGGTATTCGGCTTCGGATATATTCGCAGCGGACAACCAGACGAACCACCCTTTCTTGCCTGTGCCTTACCCTGAG
>JBBPOJ010001916.1:0-10804 GCA_038091395.1 Leccinum rimulosum
CGAGATCGTGCCAACGGGCCGGGTGGACGGCAAAGTCGGCATACACATCCTATACTTCGGGTTTTTATACGTTCAACAGTCTGAGGTAAAGAGTTCTCGATGGAGTGATGATGCTAACTCACCTGGTGTGACTCGGACCGGCTTGGGGCATCTTCGTCATCGCCTTGATCGAGTAGTATACGCGGTATCGGGGATGTTGGAAAAGTACTTAGATGCGTACCATCATACGCGATCGAAATAAACTTCGCGCGTTCAAGTTCACACTGACTCATCGCGTGACCATCACTGGTTTATACTTTGTATGGTATAACACGGTACATCCTTCAATCAAATCACATCTTGAGATTACATGGTAGATACTTACATTGCTAGCTAATGATGTTGTCTGGTTCCATACATCTGCTTGGAAGATATCATACTTGCTTGTAATTGTTGATGACTATATGCAGATACACTGCCTTGGAGAACGTATATCTAGTGAGATGGGTTCTCTAGTTGTTATACCACCTTTTCACAGCTCTACAAGCCCTGCCAAAGCAAGGTAGTTCACTAGTATTATTACACTAAGATACTATTGCATTACATTGAGTGTAGAAATGTTGTTCACCAATTACCATACTTGGTTGTGATTGTTGTCGACTACATGGCCTCGGAGAATGTATATCTAGTGAGATATATTCTCTAGTTGTTATACAACCTTTTCATAACTCTACAAGCCCTGTCAAAGCAATATAGTTCACTAGTATTATTACACTAAGATACTATTACATGACATTGAGTGCAGAAATGTTGTTCACCAATTACCATGCTTGGTTGCGATTGTTGGTGACTACATGGCCTTGGAGAATGTATATCTAGCGAGATGGGTTCTCCAGTTGTTATACCACCTTTTCACAGTTCTACAAGCCCTGCCAAAGCAAGGTAGTTCACTAGTATTATTGCGCCAAGATACTATTACATTACATTGAGTGTAGAAATGTTGTTCACCAATTACCATACTTGGTTGCGATTGTTGGCGACTACATGGCCTTGGAGAATATATATCTAGTGAGATGGGTTCTCTAGTTGTTTTACCACCTTTTCACAGCTCTACAAGCCCTGCCAAAGCAAGGTAGTTCACTAGTATTATTACACCAAAATACTATTACATTACATTGAGTGTAGAAATGTTGTTCACCAATTACCATGCTTGGTTGCGATTATTGGCGGCTACATGGCCTTGGAGAATGTATATCTAGTGAAATATGTTCTCTAGTTGTTATACCACCTTTTCACAGCTCTACAAGCCCTGCCAAAGCAAGCAACTTGAACTCTACTATGTGTACAAATGTTGTTGACCTTTATATCGGATTTTAAGGCCTTCTATTCAGTACAAAATGTTTGGTAAGGTTGTTCATCTACTGTGACATTTTATGCGTCAGATAAGAATTTATAAATGATATCTACGATCCTAAAGATGTCATCACTCTCTGCTGTACCAGCGTTGTCGGGATATATGCAGCTCCTTGAAGCGCCAAAAAATAGAAGCTGTGCGTGGCGCGCACGCGATGTAGTGATTCATCTGCGCGATGCCCAGTTCTTCTGCGCGATTTGTCTGCAAGGATCATCCAATATGCAAATTTATTCGAATAGGTAGATACGTGACGGCGTACTACGCTCTCGTCTCGCTGAGAGCGCACGATGGCCGCCACACGTCGTCGCGTGTTTCATCTCCGAGTCTGCTCTCCCTTACCCTTGCAAGCCTCTGCTCATCTTGCTCTCTTCACTCCGTTCAGCCTGCACCCTCGTCCTTGCGTCCCTGCCGTTGCGTCCTCGTCGTGTCGTCAGTCGACAACACGCCGTCGTCGTCGCCGTCCTCACCCTCGTTTTGCCTCGCGTCCCTGCCGTCGGGTCGATGTCAATGTCGTCGTCGTCGTCGCTGCTGTTGCCGTGACGCGTCGACAACAACGACATTATTGTTGTCGTTGGCGCCGTGACGCATCGTCGACGTCGCCGTTGCTGTCGCCGCCATTGCCGTGACGCGTCATCAACGATGTCGTTGTCATTGTTGCCGTCGCCGGCGTGACGCGTCCGAGTTCGCATCGTCGACGTTGTGTTGCCTCGCCGTGACGAGTCGTCGCTGTTGCTACTGTTGCCGTCGAGTGTTCTGAATTAGATAGTAGTAGAATTGATTTCATTCGGTAAAAAAAAAACTCACCAAAAATACAATACGTGCCCAACCCGAATGAGCAGCGGTAATGTATACGGTGAGGATACTCCGTCTGGTGTTCGTGCCATGCCCGCTGCAGCAATCGCCTCGGGGTCAGTGGACAGGTCGAAAAGGTACTAGCTGTTGCGATTTTTTTTGAGCAGCAGCACTGAATTCGGGTGGTGCATCCGTCTCTGAGGCAGGGTAAGTGATAGCAACGAACTTGCCACGCATGATGTCAGTGGACTGGTAGAGACGTGGACGACGCTTACTGCTTGAATATGTAGCTTATGACACCGTCCGCCTTGTAATCCGTGGGTTCGCCGTTGCGGAAGACCTTGAGAGTCCTGTAAAGTGACGTGAGCGCTCCGAGTCCAACTCGCGACAATCACCGGACAGAAAATGGTCTTACGGTCAACCCCGCACGCTGTGGGTTTGGCAAAGGTCGGCCTCGTCGATAGTCTACCTTGGCGAGCTTGATGTTGACTTCCTTAAGCGTCGTCGCGGCCTCTTCATAGTGCGGCGCCAGAACTTTGCAGCGTTCACGCCTGCATTTTGTTGAGGTTAGTGGACAACGCGCAACGTCGTCGACATTGGCGTTTGAACGTTTGAAGTTCTGAACTTAGCGCCGAACTTAGAATTTTTAAGTTCTCACGCTCTTGCGCGCGGCCCGTCGCTGCCAGCGCGGCTTCGTCTATCCCCGCCTCCGTCTTTGCTTCCAGCCCGTGGCACGCGGTCCACTTGCCCCACGACGCGACGCATAACATTGGACGGACGACGCAACGACGTACGACATGGCACGACGACGAATGTGACATCGTGCCTCCACCTCTCTCCCTCTCCCTCCCTACACCCGCCCTAGACCTTGACCACGGTTCTCCTGACATAACAAACGACGTCCCCGCCTCTCTCCTTCCCACCCACCTAATGGCGTGACGACGACGACGACGACGCCACGGCAGGGAGATGAGAGCAAGACCGACGTGGACGACGACACAGCGACGATCGCGTCGACAACGTGCGTTCTTCCCTCACACTCTCACACTCTTCCTCTCTCACCCACCATATGTCAGACCTCATCCATGCTGCTAGTAGCGCATCCCGCGGCGTGAGGACGACCCGACTTGAACAGTACGCGCCCCCCGACGGTCGACGTGGCACCGCGACGCGACGAGGAGGAGGAGGACGACGACGACGACGACGACGACGCGTCGCGAGGAAATGACGGGGACGGGAAGGACGGGAAGGATGGCACGGTGTCGGTGACACGGTGACGAGGATGGCAAGGACAGGGAGACGGCACGGTGTCAGCGACACCGCGGTGCCGCGACTGCAACCGCGACGCCGACGCCGTAACATAGGCCCGAGCCGATGCTCCGGAAGGTTTGGAGCTACGTGTTAGAATTCGAACTTGGGAAAACTACATGGTTAACTACTGCGTTAACGATACACAAAAGTCATTCTACATATCCAGTAAGCTTGTTGAAAATGCGTTGTTACAAGATCGCGCATCCTATCGATAGCCGCTGGATCGCGATGTGCGGTTGCAGTTAATTTGAAACGCCAAGAAACCTAGTATTGACACGCTCGCAATGCTCCGCCAACGTTCCACCTAAAATAAAGTATCGAGATCAAGTTCTTCGCCGTACTCGTCGAGTTCATCGCCATTTGATAGCGACCCATCATCCGAGTCGCTGTCATCTGAGTCCACAGAGTTATGGTCGCTTTCCAAATCCAAGTCTTCCTCTACTTCCTCGTCCACCTCATCAGCGTCCATGTCATCATCATCTTCATTGATCGGGAAGAGGTTGTGACAATGCCCGACGCCGGTCCCGTTGTGTCTTACATACATGTCCCTGTCGGCAAAGCTAGCGGACTCAGCCACCGCAACGGTCAAAAGAAAGTAGATAGTAGTTCCTCACATGTTCACATAATAAGCATTCCAATCATCAACCTCACCTGGGGCACGGCCGAGTGAAGGACCTGCTTTTAGCAAACCACTCGTACGACCATCAGAAAAGGCAGGAATAAGGTGACACGCCCGAATAACAAGGGACGGATCTAGGAAACCAAAAGCAGCGGAGTCTGAGTCTGGCACGAAGCCGACTTTCGGTAATCGCGCTGACGTTGGCCCATAGCGATGACCAGGCACGATCCCATACCAGCGTACCCAAAGGATTTCCATAGGCTGTACTGATAGGTTACGCGAATCCGGTCCGCAATGGCGAACGTGAGCACGGAATACCCGCAATACGCGGGCATACCAATAAGGATGATGATCAGATTCGGTTTCTCGCGATAACACCATGACATTATGATGAGTACGCGGATTAATTGTGTCTTGCTCCCTGCGTACGTCATACGTCGTATAGTTGACTTGCATAGTTGCCACCGAGTAGAGACGACCATCCAGGATTCGCACGCTGTTGCGTTGGTCGTCAGTAAAGGCATGGTCCTCGGCTTCGAAATCGAGATTGAGTAGACGGTACAATAGGTGGTCCTTCAGCTTCCGGATAAACAACTATTGCATGATCAGCAGCAAAATGGCAAGACGGAAGCAAGAGGCACCTTCAATGCGGGGTCCCCTTCGTGTTCCCGCAAGAAAGAGAAAATGTCGATAGGATTTCTGTGTGCATCAGATATGAAGTGGTGTAGCTCTGGGTTGCAAGAAGGCAATGCGTCCCCGCTGAGAACCTTTTCGCCACTGTCGACGCGCCGGAAATGTCGCCATCTGACTTCCTGCTTTGTTATTTGCCGGATGGCATTGTTCTTGTTCGTCAGGGCATATAGTGATTTGATATGGCGGTGAGCCAGTTCGCCCTACGTGAAAATTGAATTAAAAAATAGTAAGATGCAGAAGCAACATACGATCTGGGTCGAGTAGGAATCTGTGGTGCCGAATTGTACAATTGATTGTCCATAATCCCCGATGGCATGGAATTTATAGGTCTTCAGGTTAAGTCCTTTTGCCTTTGGTGCAGAGCATTGTTTGCCCTTGAGTGGATCTCCAACTTGCATTCGACGCTGACGAGCCATATATTCCCTTGGGAGCTCAAATGTACGGTATGCCTCAGCAGTTTGTTGTGCAAATTTCCGTAAAACGTGACCAAGTTGCCGGCAAGCCTTGTCCAAGTGAGAGAGTGACAACTCGGTATGCATCCGGAGCTTAGCAAGCGCATGCCATTCTGCGCAGCGGTATAATACTGTTGCAATCAGCCCCCCGTGAGTCTCTGGAAAAAGTCCTTCAAAGACTGGAATGGCACACTGTCACGGTTGAGTGCAATATTATCAAGATGAGAGGGCACTTACTTGCAAGAGGTCTTCGAAGTCTCGGGCGGCCAATTTTTTCATCTCTGAGGCATTGTTTGAAAACCGACGAATGACGCCGTGACCGAAGGTGGGCACCTGCCGAAAGCTAACTAATATTAGATTCGGCATTGTGATCCAACTATACAAAGATAGACATACCGTCCATCCAATTCGGCAACCAGCCGTCCAGAAGGGTCTACCACATACAAAATGCGTATCAGGTGAGTGAATACTGCCTTCCATGTCCCGAGCTCGAACTCATGCAGAAGATCTACAACGAGCATGAGGAAATGGTTGAAACCAAATTTCTGGAGTTTCATGGAGAATGCATTCTGAACTCGTGCCGCGATTCAGGCATATTCAAGTAAAGAGACCAGAAAGTAGTAGACATACCAAAGTAGGTACAAGAGATGCTGAGTCAAGCAGGCGACGTACTGCGAGACCATCCACCGATTTGCCATGTTGATATATAAGGTCCCTTGCTTGGCCAACCTTACTGAGGGGATATGTCCGAAGATTACCAAGGCGAAGCCGCACGTCACGGAGAAACCCAGTATTGTCAAGTTTTGCCTTTGGGACCAAACATCGCGGACAGAGAAATAGGCTTCCGTCGCGAATTGTCGCCAGCAGAACTCTATGCTGGTCAGGTCAGCGATAACAGAATAAAGATTATGGCTTACTTCTCCGGGTAATCAGCCGAATAGGTAAATATTCTAGGATAGACCCTGCGATAAGTTCCATCAGCACATTTCAACACTATACCGTGTTCGTATGCGTGTAGAAACTCTTCATCTAAAAGAGTCTCCCAAACGGCATGCATAAGTTCTCGCCGACAATGTGTCAGTAGATGCCGAGTCGCTGTTTTCGTAAATTGGCCAATGGCAGTAAGAAACTGTGTGATTGTGTCCGGTAACTAACAAATGAATTACTAAGATACAGAGTGGATTTCCAGATGCTAAACTCACCGAAGGTATAAATGCAACGTGATGACAAGCACCAGCAGAAGGCTGGGCCCGTGTGTACTTTGACATGTTTCCGAAGAACAGATAAAGCGGCCATGCTTTAGCCGTTCCAAACGTGGCCAGAGTCGTGGCATCTGATGAGAACATGATCGCTGCAATGACTTTATCAAGCTTGCAGTTGGGTTCCTTCGGTTGCTTCCGCAAGTCATTGTGAGCTTCCAACCATGCATCAGAAGTATATAGTTCATCGTAAACACGTCTCTCAGTGCCATCCACCGGATGTTTCCAAAAGCGTTTGAATGGAAACAAATGAAAATACTTGGCATGCGGGCCAGAGAATGCAGATTTGATTACTCCAGTGAGAGGACGATAGAGTAAACCACTGATTGTGAACGATTGGTGATATGATCCAGAGGGGTTTGGGACATTGGTGGGAACTTCAATATTCACGTCGACTTCGCGCCAACCATCAGAAGTATTATTTGAGTTGCTTGATGATGGCGCATCAAGAACCAAGTTCTGAGCAGCAACGTTGAAGTTTAAGAGGTCTTCTGTTTTGAAGTCCTTGGCAAGGAGAACGTCATGAATCAGACGGCCAAACTCCTGCTGAGACTTCACGATGCTTCCAGAGTATCTCCACTGCATGAGTCGGTAAATTGACATATTTGAAAATGGCCATGGGGGAGGAAGTTCGCCACCAGACCCCGTTTCTTCTGGAGGAGGGATTGTCGGTTCGGGTGGTTGGCGTCTTTTGTAAGTCAAATCATCTGGCGAGACAAATGCATCGGGGTCGTATGATGGCCGATCCGGATACTCCCGGAAGATTCCAAAAGAATTGACAGCAGTACGAATGGTGTCTCGGAGAATGAGTATAACTCTTCTGATGATTGGTTGTGAGGGGAAGTTGTTTGCTGCAGATGTTTCTACTGGGGCAGGAGGCTGGGGGAACTCATCCAGGTATCGTTTTGGTAACCTAGTAGTTCTCCTTCGCCGGTTGCCTATGAGGTGTGAAGTTTCTGGAGCACATGCAGGGCCCGGCTGGGAGTTTAAGTTGGAAAGAGAAGGTGCCAGTGACTCAGCAGTCCTCACAAGTGGCGAAGACGCTGAAAGGAGAGAGGAGAGAGGAGCTTGGGAACTTGAAGCAAGGGAAGAATTTTGGTCTCTGGAGCCCGGAGATGCTGCCAGCGAAGAGGACGAGCATGACATTGATGAACCGTCTACTAATGGAGCAATTGCCAGTGGTCCATTTGGCTGGTTTGAAAAGCAAACTGTTGAGCAGATTATCCAGGACTCGGAGCCACAGAATTATGCACTTACTGGCACAACTTCAGTACTCCCAGACTCAGATGTTGACTTTGAACTGGACACATGCCTGTCGCGCTTGCCAGCCATATAACCGGGGATCCTTGTCTTTTCGAGGCGCTCCCTACGTTTTTGCATGCTTGAGTGCAGAGAAGCTTGGTAAACTTGACACGTCGCCCGGTGTCGGTTGAGTGATCGCAAGTTGTCAAAAGGTGGTTTGCAGCATCCACCCCCACAGGAAAATACCGAGTCCATTAAGGTCAAGAAAAGGAGCAAAAGTAATGCCACGGATTTCATTTACAAAACAAAGTGGAAATCAGATTTTCCAAAGAGTCTTGCGCCATTTCCCGCGCCCCGCACCGCCACTGGCGCGCAGCGGTTTGTGATGGGAGGGCGACGCGCAAGCGAGTAGCGTCTCGCGTTTCATTAGCCTACAACTTGCGCACAAACTGTACCAAGATCAACATGAATACCGATGCTCTTTTCCCACTGCGTCATTTGTTTTTGTGAAAACAAAGAGGCAAGTTTCAAAGGCGCTGCCTATCCTGCACGCAGTGCTGACCGAGGATGATTCGGAGCCACAGCCTCTGGCGCGAGAGACCCTGCTGGTACCTGCAACTTGAATCGCGAGCGACGGGTCGTAACTTAGAAGAAAACGTACAAATCAAACCTAGAATGGATTCAAGGAGATCAAAGGCAGTAACTGCTTTCTTGGTTGCGGCCTGGCCTCAGAGGACTTGGATTCACAAGTTTCAACGGCAGCCGTTCAAGTTCGCTTCCGAATCCTAGGGCCTTTCTCGCCCCAAAAAACGAGCCAAAGAGATGTAAATTCAACGGCGATCGCGGAGGAGTAGCCCTACTTAGTAAATTGAAACTTTTTAACTCGTTACACAAATTCAGAAGAAATGTTCACTGTCAACCACCCGCTCGTACGCCTCTGGTATGGGGTGATAAACTGCATACCATCTGGTTTCCTCCCAGAGACCTTTCCAACTGGCTTTGCCCTGGATCCATTACTTCTTAGCCCGCAAGACGGATTCTCGCATTCAGTTACCCACCCGCCTGGCATTGAGGCAAGCTCTGTCCAAGGGCGGACGGCATTGCATGTTGGGCATGTCAGCGGAAGGCTAAACCCGTAGGGACGGTGGTTAGAATTCCACCACACAAATTTTGTGACGGTGGAAGATTGGCGCGGTGTCGAGAGAAGGGAAGATTCAAAAAGAACCAGGTCGGAATGTAATCCAAGGTCGAAAGCATTCGATAGGGCTTTGGGCATCGCCTCTTGAAGCCCAAAACCCTCAACAAACCTGGAAAAAAATAATGCGTTCAGAAAGGGGGAGGCAATAACCCCTTGAAACCGCGGCGCAGTAAATGCAATCGCGTAGCCCAACCCCATGCTAAAAAAAGAATCAAAATGAGGACTCCCTGAAAGAGCATTGATGCAGAGGGTAACTTACCTATGGAAAGATCGAAGGAGCCCGGATCGGGACTCTGTATAAGAGAGGACCCAGCCAGAGGTCAGGAGGACGAGCGTCCCCCCCTGGATAACGCCTCTTATGGAAGGGGGAATTAGAATGTCAAAGAACTGAAATCAATTGGAAGTTGATCAGCTGGGGAAGGACAGCAGACGAGACTAATCTTACCTGAGATGCTTCTACAGAAAACCTGTGCCCTTGGGCGTCCTGTCCTGCTAACAGATCTCCTCGATTCTCAGCAACGCGAGTGGTGACAAATATTAAAATTCGACTAGGGGGAGTGGACCTAAGGTTTACAGCCAGAGACTCCAGATCTTGGGCGTGGGCGTCATTCTTGCGGGGAGTTCCCAGGTTGAATTCAACGTCATATAGTTGTAGCAACTCCGAGCCAGAGCCTTTGGTGGGAAAATATGAGCGGAGATAGGTAGCAAGTATGGATGGGGGGGAGCCCTCAACAGGCACCCCCAAGCAACGGAAATGGACAACAACCAGCGGGGCGTTGTTGATCTGCCGGCGAGCAGACATACTACCGCAATCATCTGAAAAATGTGGCGGGGCTGCAAGCACTGCAACCTCCTGGCCGTCTTGTCGTAAAGTGAACCCCTGATAAATGAATGCTTCAAGTTAGTACAGCTCTACCTCTGCGCAACTACGAGAAAAATAATCTTGCCTGATAGGGACGAAAAGTCCGTTTTCCCTTGCCATTCTCCGTCTGATCTTCTAGCTCATGACAGCTCGGGCATAAGAACTGGACGCCAGGGGTATTGATTGCAGAGAGGCTGCTCGGGGGGATAACGAGGCACATGTTGCAGACTATGCGGAGGCAGTTGCTGCAACGGTAATGGATGTCAGCTCCACCCTGGCACAGTATGCAGAACTAAACGACGGCAAAAACAAAAACAAAAACAAAACAAGGAAGGAGAAAGAAAATCAGTAAAAGACCACTCCAATAAACTTATTCACGCGCCTGCTTATGACGTTCTTCCGAAGCCACGGTGGCAGCTTCAGCCTGAACTGCGGAACTTGAGGTGGGGAGGGGTGGCAGAGCAAAAGAAGGGGAGGGTTGAGGTAGGGAATCCTCCCCGCCAACCAACGTTCGGAGGCCAAAGCGGGAGGCCTGACCACAAGTACTACGTTTCCTCTTTGCTGTTGCCTTGTTGGAACTGGAACTGGGGGCGGCAGTCATCGCTGCCGATACTTTGCACTCAGGCTGGTCAACGCTTCTTCTTAGCAATTCACAGGCCGCCTTGTCTGATTTTTGACTTCGTTCAGGCTGCCGTTTTCTGTCCACGCAACAACAATCATAAGTATAAACTAGGCAGGGGCACAGAGAACGTACCGGCAAATTCAGTTTGAACTTTGCTCAAAGTTGGTTGGGGGGAATTTGGCCAAGGAAGCAGGCGGGAAACGCTTAGCGGCTCCGAGCAAACTCAAGCTGCCTATTTGCGAAGTCCGCTCGGCCGCGACCGAGTCGCTAGCGAGCAACTCCTTGCCGCGACAGGTGGCGGTGTCTGAGGCGGGGAATTTTTGTTAAAGTCGAAAAGGGGGCCGGGGCTCGGCGCTAAGGG
>JBBPOJ010001917.1:0-10802 GCA_038091395.1 Leccinum rimulosum
ACCATAGTCCACCCAAGGGAGAACATGATTTGCAGAAATGGGAAATCGAGGCAGGCGTGGCGGATGGGTGCAATTGAAACAGGCGAAGACGAACGCCGCACCAGGTGGACAAGTGACCTAGTGGATCCTCGATTCAAGTACATGTGCATCAGTACCTCAAGTTCATAAGCAAGTAATCGATTTTTATATTTAATCTAGATCTACTCAGAGTCACTAGTACTGCTACAGTCGACGCAATACCCGCATTCATCGCAATACGTCTTGCCACAACTATCGCAATACTTCATGTCACAACTATTGCAATACCTCATGCGCATGCATCTATCACAATACCTCTTTTCACAACGATCGCAATACCTCATGCACATGCATCCATCGCAATACCTCTCACCACAACCATCGCACCTCAAGGCCTCATGCGCAGGCATTCATCGCAACACGTCTTGCCACAACTATTGCAACAGCTCGTGCACTCCGCACAAAATAGGCGGTCACAGGACCTGAACCAGCCGCCTTCGTCCAGACACAGAGTGCAATACGTGAGGCAGCATTCTGCGCATCTCTGCCCCTCCAGGCACGTCTCACAAAACATGTTCGAGCAGGAATCGGTCTGACATGCGCGCACCAGCTCCACCTGAACCTTTGGCCCGTCCAGCTCCGTAAATGAACTCCAGTCTTCTTCCGCACAGTCGTCGCACAGCGCTGTCCGACCGCACTCGGCGCAGAATTGGATGTACACCGAGAACCTGGGGACACAATACGCCCGCTTGCATTGTGGGCACTGCTGGAGACAGTCTACAATCGGTGGTTCTTGGCAGTTGTCGCAGACCCAACAATCTTCGCACGTGCACGAAATCCCACCCCCAGGGGAGCACGATTGGCAGATTCTTAGACTTTTGACTTTTCCGTCTCTCGACCAGCATCTTGAATTGGAGCATTTTGACACGGCTTGACCCGGGGTTGCAGTAAGAACACGCGATAGGCTTGGGTGGGTGCTCTCGAACCCTCCTGTTGTCCGTAGTCTTTTTGGGTCGGCCCAGGCACCACATCAGCTTTTCGTCACAAAACCAGAGATTGCATTTGGGACATTGACCAAGAGGCGGGATCGTCTGTGCGTTTTGTGCGTTCTGTAAGCAAGGCAGACAGGCGGCCATATAGGTATCGCGGGAGTATGACTGGAATGGAATGAGCTGGGATGCGGGACAATCCCAACTCAAGCAAATGACAGTGGGACACAAGGTGCACAGCGTCGTCAACACCTCGCATGACGGACATAAAGGGGGATCGGTGCAGACTTGTGACTGTGCGGAGGAAATATCATTCGATTCGAGACGTTTCAAAAAGTCCTGACACAGATTCGTTAGGTCACTCAAAAGAAAACATACACAACCTCACCTGCCAAGCGATGTGGCGACTTTTGGGTATCCATGGTGATTTCCACACACCATCCAGTCTCTTCAACAACTCATGTAGATATAGCTTGATCTCTTGTCGAGCACGCTCGATCTGCTGCATTTCTATGGAAAGACTGGGATGGCCATCGCATTCAAGTTGCATGGTCTCTGTTTGCATGTTGACAACTACTCGCTGGATTCGCGCTGCAGGCGCATCCTGGTACAAGACCACTTTGATTGGGAGTTTCACTATGTCTTCCACAGAGTATAGTATCCTTGCCTGGCGATTTTTGGTGCAGATGTCTGAAGCGACGTTGCTTGGGTCATGGCCAGCTTGCTGATCAGCAAGAGCGAAGGCATGGTCAGCGAGTTCGGCCAAGCACGGAAGCGTACGCCCAGTGTGGGCGGGAGTGACTATATTAGCGACGACCGCATGTAGTAGTGGTGATTTAATGGGGTCGGACATGACGACGACGCGAGGAGGGAGCGCCTGGAGCGGGACTAAAACGGGTGTGACAATATTTTATTTGGATGTGCCACTGGCACAGGACGATTCACTAAGGGAAATGCCGACGGTGTCGGCCTAAACCTTGCTTGTCAGCGGTCTGGACTTCAATAAATGAGAAGTAATACTGGGACTCCCTGTCGACTCACGGTCTGAAAATATCGAGATGCTTCGCAATATTCTAATCATAGGAGAAGAAAAAAAAGGAAAAACGTTTATTACGGTCACACGTGATTATCGACACGCGCCATTCACGTGAACAGTCACGTGTTGGTGATTCATAGATCGTTGATCTGGACAAAACAAGTGTGACAGGTGTGACACGGTACCGCCTGAGAACTTCAATCCGGCTCCAAAAAACGGATACGGTACCGAGACTTAATCGATACACATTGTAACCGCGTTCGCCGATTGACCTAGACCCTAATAGGTTCAGGAATCAAAGTCAACTCGAAATGCGCGCACCATCAAGCACGACTCTCATGTGGCAGATCTCGAGCGAGGCATGTATCTTTCAGAGTGTCTACCTCATGGCTAACCCCTTGCGTAGACCTGCAACATGCACAAACGACAGCAACGCTCGCATGCGTTCACATAGGACACGGTACACGCATCGCTCAAGCGCCGTCCCCTCTCCACCTAGGCGGCCAAGATCCAGCACAAAGAGAAGCTGCGGAAAAAGGAGACCTAAATCGAACAACTCGAGGTGACAGACGCTTTCTCGCCGAACCAGAACAAGCTGAGCGAGAGGAAAAGGAAAAGGAGCGCGAAGCGAGTGCAGAGGACAAGGTGTGTGGTTCTCGCTCGTTAAAGTCGTCGGTTGACCTCCCTCTCAGGAAATTTGAACAAGACATGAGGCCCTACGCGCCGCCATCGCCACGCCCCGGGATGACAAGTTCGGACTCGAGGAAGCCTTTGACGAGATCAGGCGCACGCACAACCACTACCTTGTCGCATACACCGCCAAATCGTCCACCTTCACATCGCGACGCCCGAGCTCGAGCAGAACTGGTCGAGTACCGCGCAGCAGCACTGGAACGTGATGCCACTATCCGCGCAATGCAGCAGTGGGTGGACGAGTGGGAGGCCGCGACAACTGGTACGTCAGACGACCCGACGCAGAACAGAAGTCGGGAGGACGAGCATTAGGGCGTCGTCCGCGATGAGCTGCACCGCCGTGCTGCGTACCTCCAGACGCTCGAGACGACCAACGCCAAGCTCAACGTGGAGCTTGGGCGGTACAAGGACAGACACGCCAATCTCGGGGTGCTGCGGGGGGAGACGCGGACGTTGGAACGTAAAGTGGCAGTCATGGACGAGCTGAGGGAAAAGGTCGTCGCGTTGGAGGCGCAGTAGATGCGGCGAGGCGGCAGCTGCAGGAGTGGTCCGTATCTTTTTCGTCTTGTGTGCACTTCTCGTTGATGTTGGCAGTACAGGGCGAGTAGGTTTGACGTGATCCTTGCGACGCTGTCCACCGAGCCTTTGGTATTGGGTCGTGCATGAGTCTTTCGGAGCTTAGGCTTACGCATGCACGTCTGCTTGAAGAGCATGGCACGAACATTGTCGTTCTGACGGGGCACGAAACTGATCTCACACGTGCGAACGAATCGCTCTCGGAAGCCCAGGGGATGACGGGACGTTGCGGGACGAGGTGCAAGCGCTCAAAGACAAGGTGGCGTGGCGCAAACAACGAGCTCAGCTCGTCGAGCGGGAAGCTGTGTTCCTGGAAGTCCTCCTGCATTCACAACATCGTTTGCCTGATCGTTCTGTTGGCGCGCTTCACCGCTGAAGATCCGGCTTGTCGCGATGCGTCCACTGTAGACGGCGGTGCAGCGCAGCGGGTGCACCAGCTCGAACGGTCGCTCTCAGGGTACAAGGTTGCAAATGATTACCTACAAAAGGCTTTGGACGCTATCGACGAAGAGAATGGCGCGAGCGGTGCTTGTTATGGTTTTGCTAACAAATATCGCAGTTACGCTCATTCTCATGGAAATACTGCGGCGAGGGAAGTTCAATCTACATCCCTGGCAATATTTCTAAATTTCCTTCCTAGGCATCTTCGACCAAACCATCCTCGACACTTCGAGCACGCAGGACCCCTTCTACGGCCACGAACAAACATCCAAGCTATGTGGTCGTTTCATTACCCATGTCCGGAGTACCCTCCCTCGTTTTCCAATTCGACGTTGAAGCTGCCCCAGTAGTTATTTGTACCTTGCATGGAATAATTCCACGTCTACGATATATCGGGGGCGCGCGCACTTTACTATTAAATCGCGCACGCGCAAGCAACAAAAAAAACGCGCAGATTTTAAACTCGGACTCAAACTTTGTACTCCTCGAATGACGGTGGGAAATCGATAGGTCGATCGATGGGTGGGAAATCGATAGGTTGACTCGGATTGATGGGTGGGAAATCGATTCCGATCGACCTTTTAATAACATTTCTCACATCGTTTCCCATTTCTCACATCGTCTCCCATTTCTCACATCGTCTCCCATTTCTCACATCGTCTCCCATTTCTCACACCATGGCCGACTATCAAACCGACGCCGAACGTGAAGCCGAGTTCCAAATTCTCTTCGACACCTTTATCGACCATGCCTTCGACAAAGATCACCCATCCAACGTACCAGCGCCCCCACCTCCCGCTGCTGTCGCGGTACGCGTACACGTCCTACCCCCATCGCCACCCCCATCGGATCCGGAAGTCCTGCAAGCCCTCGATCTGAACGCAACATTTGTGCAGACGGTAGTAGATGTCCTGGAGGAGGACTTTTACTCGACCCTGAGCCACAGTAAGTTTCAAATCACTTTCGGTGATCGTCGTGTGCGATTGATTTACAGGTCTCGGCTTTGTTAATCTCCCTCGCAACTGGTCGCGCGTTCTGTACCACGCGTACAACGAGCATTTCTCCGCTGTCGTCCTTCGAATCCCCCGCATCCACCGCAGATCGCTCATCGTACGATCAATCGCCACCGCTAGACAGCGATGCGAACGCTCGAACCCCTCTTGGGTTCCCGATGAAAACAGTAGGTTTTTCACACGTTCATCACCAGTGTTTCAAATTCGGTTATTTCAGACACGACCACCATTGACGGTATCCACGTTCAAACAACATTATCTCATACTTATTTCCGACGCAAGTTTCAGGCAGCGGTTGTATATTTCTTCCAATAAATCTTGAACGGTTTATTAATTCGTGTAACACAGGTTGGGAACGCCGAATGGGCGTTCCACGACCGCGCCCTTCGAGGCGTTATTGATCTTCTCACATCAAAACCCGGCTACTCGGCATTAATGCCGCATCTTCCCGAACAAAGTGGTCCCAGGTTCGGTCAGGAACAAAGAGCCGTCGTCGAATGGTACCTCACCTGGGGCGATGGTTACGGATATGCCATGTGGCATAGGTATGACTTGGAGGTGAGCACAAGGCCGCCTCGTGATGTTTCTGACTCTCGCTTCGTTAGACGCTTTATTTCGACAACATCTATATACGATCAATATTGTTCTCGGCACTCAGGGACGAAAATTCCCCCGCCTATTTTGGTCTCCAAGAAGCAAACCTGACAGCTAGCGACTTGTGGACGTGGGTTCCGCTTCGGGCTCGGGGAAATGCCGCCATATCGGTCGTATCCTATGTCCTCGCATCTGTAAGTGGTCATAATGTTATACATGTTTAATATGTTAATCTAATTCTTGAATCTCAGGTGAGTGTCTGCTTGCGAGTTGATTTTTTGCAGAATAATACCACGGGCCGCTGGAGCCAAAACATGGCGTGCCCCCAGAGACGTACTGCGGTCGAGAAAGAACAACTCATGATTTACAATTTTTTGGATAAAATTGTCACACTCTCCGTTCCAGGATTGAGTCCACAAAATTCTCACCGTGCTCGCAGCGCATTTGTTGAACTAATTGAGTACATCGGTTTTACTTTGTGATTTTCAAATTTCAGGTGCCGCGGAGTTTCATACCACCTACTAGTCATATGTACATACTTATTGTGCCGAACTCTTCTATTTCGGATCTACGGAAAGTGTTGTAGCATTCGTTCCCCAAATATGTTCTACCACAGCATATGCGCCCTTCCCCTGAAGAGCGATCAGTTACGATGAGAGGTCGTCGTCGCGTCGTGCCGTGACGTCGTCATCGTGCCGCAACTCGTTGTTGTCGTTGCGCAGTTCACTCTTGTCGTCTTCGACTCTTCGTCGCGTTGTGGCATGCCGTCGCGTCGGTCGACGCGTCGTGGTGCCATGTCGGGTCGTCGTGTCGTGCCGTGAGGTGAGGTGAGGTGTAGTAGTCATCGAACCGAGGGTACAGCGAGGGGTGAGCAAGGGAGGACGAGGAGAGACGTGCTCACCGTCGCGTCCTCGTCGTTCGTCGACGTGTGTCGTCGTGTCGTTGCTGTCGACGTTTCAGGTTGCTGCCAGTGAGTGTGAGCCCATCGCGTGTAGGCACAGGCCCTTTGTCGCGGGTGCGGCGGTGCGCCATCTCGCTGTCGTTGCGTGCTTCGCTTGGGTAGTGTGCGTTCACGTGGATCATCGATCAGGGCGCGCGCGCATCTATTTGAACCATTGGAGCTCAAATCAAGACCTCTCAAGTCCAAAACTTGCGAAAATATAATTCAATAATTTTGTCCGGTACCGTGACCCTAGTATGACATATACAACTGCCAGTGTACGCACTCAGGTTGTCTCTTGTAATATGTGACACAGTATCGCCCCGAGAACGTGACAACTTAAATGGAATGCGTTGGAGTACGAGCATTGTCAAAGGCATACACGCGAATAAACTCGTGTAATGTGTGTCCGACGAGGATCAGACGAGGACAGAGCATACTGTGGGTAAGCTCTTGCCGGTGCCCAGTTGTTGATTTGTGCTCGTCACTGGTCGGCAACGCTGCCGATCCGCTCCGAGTCGTAATACTAATCGTGTCGGCGCGCAAGTGGTGTGCAGCGTGACTGAACGTGACTGAGTCACCAACCTGAACTTCGAATTTCTCGGGCATCCGGACTCCTGTATTGAGGACTCTTCTGGGAATTCCGGACTGCATCTGGGACTCGGAATTGACTTTTCTGAACTCCAAACGCCCATTTCAATTGTAGCGGAGATTACTTAAACCGCCAGACAAGCCCCCGCCCATCCATTTTCAGCCACCCGCCACCCGCCATCCCGCCACTTTCCCACGAACCAACCCATCTAACCACCCTCGGACTCAACGACAAGGACAACAAACGTGCGTACTCACTTCTCCCTTATCCCTATTAATTACTACGCCTACCCCACCCCTTGTCGACGACAACGAACACGACACGATGCGACGACACGACAACGACGACGTAGCGTGCCTGCGTTTGTCCCTCTCTGTTCACTCACCATCCGCTATACCCCGTCCACGCATTCAGTGGACTGCGTCAAACACGACGACAGGGTGACGACCCGACAACGACGACGGTGAGGTGGAGGAGGACGGCGCGGCGAAGAGACGGCAGAGACGCCAACGCCAACGACGAGTCATGACGAAACGATGATGGCGAGGACAACGCCGCAACGTCGACAATGACACGACGACGCAACGTGCTGATAGCACCACGTCACGTCGGCGTGACGATATAGCGTGCGTGCGTTTGTCCCTCTCTATCCCTCACTCACCATCCGTTAGACCGCGTCAAACACGACGACAAGTGACGACCCGACAGCGACGACGTGACAACAAGTGTTGACGTGGATGATGACGCGACGATGGCGAGGTGGAGGAGGAAGGCGCGGCGAAGAGACGGCGGAGACGACAACGCCAACGACGAGTCACGACACAACGTTGACGCGACGACAAGTGTCGACGTGGACGACGACGCGATGATGACGGCGAGGGCAACGCCGCAACGTCGACAACGACACGACGACGCGCCGTGACGATAACGATGCATGGCAACGTGTATGGTACCTCACGGGGGTATAACGACGGAGGAGTCCGTCGGTAGACGTGAGCGTCCAACGACAGGGGAGTCCGCCGGTGAACGTGAGCCAATGATGGAGGAGTCTTCCAGTGGGTACGAAGACGGGGGAGTCCGCCGGTGTGCGGGAGCGAAGCGACGGCGGAGACGACAATGTCAACGACCAGAGCTCGAGCGCCGCCTCGAAGAGTAAGTCTCATTCGTTCCCGTCCCCCTCCCCCGAACCGAACGTAGTTCAACTACATTAGGTATCCCAATCAACAGTGTCTGCTGAATCTCAAAAAAAAAGAGTCAGTCGACAGGCACGCAGCACCCTCGTGCTATTTAGTACCGCTGCAACACCTCCCTTTGCTCCACCCATCCAAGTTCGATGTGATCCTCATCCCGCCCTTCTCGTCTTCGTTCGGCTGGGACGAGCTCCAGGAATTTCCGATACCACCTTCCTTGTCGGTAGCGGCGCAGGTGAACGACTCGAACGGGGTCGCGAAGTCCTCGCCAAATGGGGATACAGGAGATGGCGTCGTACGGGTCAAGACCAACGCACACTCCAATCACAGACCCGGCGTGAGTCTCTTACTACTCACTTTTCTTCGAAGACGATACCACGCACACACAGACAGATCCACTTACGATGTCTCTGTTGACCCGCACAAAACAACAGTGTCTGACGGGCATCAAAGGCACCGTACGACGATCAAATGACAGCTGGTTCGTACACTGCAACGTCGGTGACAACGTCAACGACGATTTACGACGCGACGACACGACAATGACGACAATGGCGAGGGCGAGGACGACGGAGATGTGGGGAAGCGATGACGGAGAGACGACCACGCTGCAATGTCGACAACGTCGCTCCAACGTGGCGTGCTGTTGGTGTGCGATAACGATGCACAGCGTGCATGCCAGTGGTACCTCACGAGTGGACGTCAGCGCATGTTGTACAACGACGGAGGAATCCGCCGGCGGACGTGGGCGCACGACGAGGGAGTGCACCCAGGTGGCATATAACATATAACATAGGCATATAGATAGTATAACAAAATGACATGATCAATAACGTTATCTACGTTACGCAGCGGCTCGGCTCGCAACCTGCGTTTGGTGGCCTTCATTTGCTGGATGCGCAGACAAAAAGTCGCTATACAGGCCCTCTTCGGTGTACCCTGCATCCACTGCCATCCCTGGCATCGTGTGGTGCACTGAGCCCCCGCGACTGATGGTCATCGTACTTAAGTAACTTGAAGTGGATGGTGCGCGGGAAAGTGGCGGGACAGGGCGGGTGTCCAAGCTCGAGAAGAAGTCAGTGCTTCCACTGGCACCTCTCGGTCGTCGTCATCGCCTAAATTCATCAAATAACTCGATTCGTATAACTTGGGTAAAGTAGGTTCTCCGTTTCCCGGGTCTCGTTGATATTCCATTCAGTGAGGAAGCCATCGCTCGCCAGAATCTCGATAGTGGAAACCGTCGACCGGGATTTCCCTGCCAAGCATCACCCCGACCATCAGAACAACAAGAAAAATCCGAAAATTGGGAGGTTCCCGCAAGCAAAGATCAACTAGTAAGTATACCCTTCATTCGCTTTACGACGTCGTAAGCCATACCACCTCAAGAAAATGATTATCTTCACTCCGTACAAACCACCCTCGCACCGTTTGTCACATTTACAATTGGTCCAAAACCAACTCAAGAAGAAGTCAATGCTTCCACCTCTTGGTCGTCGTCATCACCCAAATTCATCAAATAACTCGATTCATATGACTTGGTAAGGTAGGTTCTCCGTTTCCCGTCGGTCTCGTTAATATTTCCGCTCGCTGAGTGCTGCAGAGGTGGAAACAAAAGGCATGGCACGTATAGCATCTCACACTGCCCCACCTTCCGCAAGTCCAGGTCAGCGACCCACTGCACAATTAAAAATGAACCGATGCATCTCTTCAGCAGTATGATGGAACTACGACGACTACGTCACCGTCTCCAGTGACCGTTGTCAAAAAATAGGATGAAGAAGATGCAACCGCGTCTCTAGGTACGTTCATCTTCAATCCCGCCAGGATGGAAACGGAAAGACTGGAACGCGACAATTGTAGTTGGATCTTGTTTAGCGAGCTCGGGATATCGGCCCTCGGTGGAACTGGAAGACAAGGCAAATTCCTTCCTGTGGCGTACGACGATCACGGCGTCGCCAGCGACCTTCGAGAGGGAATATGAGGAAGAGGAGAGTGGCTCTCGAGGTAGGACGCCAACTCCGCTCGAGAGGAGAGGATAATTGACGGCGTTCCTCTTGTAATATCCAAGAAGTATTTGAACCTGGCCTTCCGCAGCCGGTACTAGATACTAACCCTCGTCAATGTTGGAAGTTGAGGTGAATGCGTTTTCCTTCGGCGTTCCACCGCAGCGTCGTCGTCCGTGTCATATGATAACGATCATCAAAAGAGGTACGAAGACGTGGCAGTTGTTGAGTACGTCGTGCTTCTTCCTTCTCTTTTCGTGCCTACCTTCTCAATCTTTTATCCGACTCGGATGCTTTTGTTCTCGAACGCATATTTACATGTGTGTATCTGTATGTTGTGATCAAGATATGGAAGCCAGGGAGTAAACTATGCCAGGTGACTGTGGAGGAAACCGCCTACGTCTTGGTCTGCCAATGTAATACGTGGTTTGCGACATGCTCAATTTCACTTGTGCCTTGTCACTGTGCAATTGACGCTACACGAACACACGACACTATTGACGTAGAATGAGCCGCACGAAAATAAAGACGAGGAGGAGCTCAGTGTTCCTACTCCCCGCGTCGTCGGGATGAGGTATTGTCGCTGATTGGCACTCCCTCTCGATCGAGACTCGAGACGTGTCACGGTAACGCCTCGTCGTCGCTCGACGCTCACTGTGTACATCTCTCGTGTACGTCCTGTTGATACCACGAATTCATCATGAGGAATGGGGCGCG
>JBBPOJ010001918.1:0-10802 GCA_038091395.1 Leccinum rimulosum
GGCTTCTAGCCACGGTAGGGTCAAGCCATTGCTCGATGTCTCGGTTCTGGACATCTTTTGAATACAAAGATTTCAAGATTTACGAGCTCGGGGTGGAAACGTTGCTTTGGTGCGTTGAACATATTCAGCCATCTGCGTGCTCACTAACCAGGCATCAGGGAAATTTTTAAGTGCTGACATTCCTTGATAAATATGATCTTACATATATCAACCTGATGAAAGTATATAAAGTCTTATTATTTCTAAATCATTATGTTAATGGGTAGATCATTGATTATACCTCTGGGCAGACATTATGGATAGATGTCATTATATGTCAGCATGATATATACTAGATGATAGCTGGATAATCATGACAAATAAATGATAAGTGGTTATAACTGATGAGAATTGTAGTAGCACAATAACTTACACATTTTCAGTGCTGATATTCCTTGATCAATATTATCTTATTTTTCACTGCCTGATTAAAGGTAGATAAACTCTTGTTACTCCTAAATGACAATGTTAATGGGTATATAATTGATTGTATCTCTTGGCATACTATATAATAGTTGCATAATCATGATAAAGAAATTATAGGTGGTTATGACTGATGAGAATTGTAGTAGCACAATAACTTACACATTTTCAGTGCTGATATTCCTTGATCAATATTATCTTATTTTTCACTGCCTGATTAAAGGTAGATAAATTATTGTTACTCCTAAATGACAGTGTTAATGGGTAGATAATTGATTGTATCTCTTGGCACACTAGGTAATAAATAATGATTAGTGATGATTACAAGGGATCATAATTACAATGGCATGCATCAAGATATTATCATTCAAAAGGATTAATCATATTTGTGATTACTTGATCTCTGATTGATTGATTACCATACAGTAGCAATCACCCTCATTTTTCCTTGCTTGTCTGAATTTGAATTTGGTTGCAATCACTGGGAAATAGCCCAGGACTTTCCTCTAATATTGAATCCTTGGATATCAGTTAAAATATATGATTAATAACAGACATTGCTTGTCCTTGCACTACTGTGACTACTACAGATGATGTGGATGGCCAAGGCCACAATATATATAATTTCCACACTGTAATCCACATCTTCTCAATCCGACAATAGTTGTTACCCTACGAACAGGTGAGAAAGAGAAGAAACCTGGCAGCAAAACTGCCTTTGAGCCTAGAAGCAAACTGCACGAGGAATCAGGGATGAACTTCGAGTTGGTGACAACCTGAGCACGAGCATCCCCAATTGTGGGGGCCGAACACACAAAGAACAACCGACACGACAGCCCAGACGGTCAGCACTCCCGAGGTAGTACCAATTGTCAAGATGGCACAGCATCTATGTAAACAAGAAGTTCTCAGGCAGAGGCCCGTGTACGGGAAAAGTTGGCAGTGTCAATGTAATGCGGACACATAGGGAGGAAGACGAGAAAATGAATATGGCGTGGTAAGAAACGAAGGTAAAAATCATAAGATACACCTACATCTCACCCCCCCTCAAGACTTTACCTCGGAGATTGTAGTGACAGTTTCGAGCTTCTCGAATTGCAGCAACTTGAACATGATGTTAGTATACCCCTTTCGATCAAGGCTTTTTATTGGAATGAGCATCACCAAGAAAATGCAAAGTATACTGATGCACTTGGAGG
Source organism: Leccinum rimulosum (assembly GCA_038091395.1). NCBI lineage: Eukaryota > Fungi > Basidiomycota > Agaricomycetes > Boletales > Boletaceae > Leccinum > Leccinum rimulosum. The sequence continues at coordinate 1,662 of JBBPOJ010001918.1, forward strand.
TTGTGCTGTCTGAGCATTCCAGGAGCAACGCGTCAACAGTGTTGAACTTGAAGACGATCAACTTGGATAGCGTAAACACGTTCAAGCAAGTCGATATACCTGGACGGGGGTAGTCAGTAAACATTGCATTACATAGCGAAACGCGCTGACAAAGGACGTTCCGATTCGTATGCTGTGATCGACGTGCCCGTGTCCGCATCATCAGCATCATGTCAAGCGACCTGTTTTGTACTCCACATGAGATTGTTGCGAGCATGGAATGGCTATTGCAGACGGACGACGAGTTGCGATACGCGGGTATAGTCGGCTATCGTGGCGACGGGTCCAGCATACAAGGGATGATCGGCCGCCGTGGTTGCAGCTCGAGGTGGAGAATTCGCCGCTATCCGATGCGTTTCCCCGACCGACATCGTCGACTAGACCGTACAACTTAAGTTGCGGATCCAGAGATAGACCTTGCACGACTCTGCCAACGAAAGTGTGTTTCCTACGTCCGAAATTCTACATGACCGATCCGCTCCCCGACACGCAAGCACCGAGACAGACACTTTTCTTTCACCGATCTAATATGCGTGAAGTGATGCAATATCAGATTTTCACTATGATGAGTGACGTACCTCGTAGGCTTGATCGTCGGAAGCAACGTGAAGTAGGTTCACCAATCGCTAACCAAAAGTATCAGCGCCATCCATATGCCAGGAACATCAACAAAGAGAAACGAACAAGTATGAAGTTTGTCGCTGCGCTTCAACACGTCCACCAGACTACAGGACAGTCTTCGCCTCCCGGCTGACCTAACACTGATCACTGTTCAAAAGACCCATGCAGTTAAGCCAGTGTTGGCCAGTGGGCTAGTCCCGAGTGTATATAAGGACCTGTTCACAATCAGCCAGATCCATTCATTGATAGGTGAGTAAGGGGGAAATAGAACATATCCATGACTTACGAGGAGAGACCAGATATGATCCCCGAGATGCCTACTACGTCTCGGTGCCCCCGGGTCTGCACCACATTCATCATCGACCGTCGCTTCTCATGATCACTTTCTCGTCATTTCGTCTTACAGGAAGTCGAACATTCCCGTTCTGGCAGTGCTATCTGCCTTCCCAGAATGTTTAGGTGTGTGTTTGGACCGTTGGGATGTCATCGGGGTGTAAAAATGCGTAGTATGCGTGGTGAGCGCGTATCGAGTTTGAGCGACTGCGAGTCACTTTACATATAATGAGTTCAAATATGAGCGCTGAAGCATATTGTACACTGTTCGCTCGGAGTCAGCAAGGAAAATATACGCGGCACAACCGCTCTCTTACCGACGATCCGTTTGTCGACCTGTGTCTGGCGTGCACACTGCAGGTCGTGGCGCTCGATGGGGGTATAGACGGCCCTATGGCTATCAAACGCGAAGAATCGGCCGCCACGTTGATCAATCTCACGTGGCCCAAGTGATACACGTCCAAGACCTGCGGATGTAATCATATTAAGTGATGAAGCACTCGTCGGCTGACCTCGCAGTCCCTCTCGTAAGAAGCGACGCGTACCTTTCCGTTTGGATCCTGGTCGATGTCGTTGAATTCGTGATGCATCCAATGCACACAATAATGACCCACCAGTTTTACCACTTCACTACCCTCAACCGACAGGATCGCTGACGAACAAAAGTAGATGTGAGAAATTTTGAGGTCATTCGAGTCAAAGACGGGCGTGCGCCTCCTACCTGGTTCACTCGGAAGCCAGACGACAGAGCTAACAACATTGGATCGGTCGATTGTCTGCCTGACATCGACGTCTGCCACCAAGAGTCACGAAGAGGAAGACATGGACGTATGGGCGTCGTACGTTTGCCGGTCGTGCGCTGCAACTTGATCACGACGCGGACGGCATTCTGGAAGCGGATGTAGGGTCGCGGACGTCGAGCAGGAGATGGGTGTCCAATTGTTTTTTGCGTTTGTGGCTGTCGGACAAGCCGGGGACTCCTTCACTGAAGATTGAGGGCAACCGAGCGTGTTCGCCCGCTTCAGCTTCACCGACGGCGGTGCTCTTCATACCTCTCGCGTGTCGACCACTATCCAGGTAAAAAAAAAAAAGGGGGGGGTAAAGCAAGTTCGCGTAGCAGCGAGGCAACGGCTGCACCATTGCATTGCGAGTCGGTGAGCGCGGACGATACCAAGTCCAGCGAGATGGTCAAGAATCTCGACAATGACTTCTGCTAGCCACTTTGATCCTTTTGCTTTAGGAACGTCCATCGCTCTAACACGAACCGACCCGAGATGCAATGAGCTGCCAAGAACAGAAGCAAAGCGAACGACTTGAGAACCGAGACCCTCGAAGGAGCGCCGAGCAAGGCAAGACTAGACTTACCGTCATCACCACGATGATTGCAGACGTGATGGGATGCTGAAATGCAGCGCGTGGGGGATGAGTAAGGTAATAATAAATAGGCTGTGTATATCATACCTGTTTGGAAGAAGCGCGACGCCGGCAGAAAAGCATGCAATGGCGGTCACTAGAAATACCAGCGGAGACCCTTTCATCTACGCGAGCAGCCACCATGGCACTCGATGCACAGGGAAGCGGCTATATATTTCGAACAACGGCTCAGCAAGGAAAGGAAGGACATTAGACAGGAAGCAGCGCGCTCACCAAATGGATTGCTTCCAAGTGAGACCGAGCAGGGAGGTCAACCCCGCCAGCGATGCTGACTACCAAAGAGGCCATCCAAAACATGTTGACACACTTAGCGACAGTGATACTGTCCTTTTTGTCACTTTAGCACGCCAAGAGCGACGCGTCGACGACCCCGAAGACGATCGACAGTGTAGACACATTCAACAAATTCCTGGTAGCATGTTGCTGATGCGAACAGTGGTATACCTATACGGGGGTTGTGATTAACATTACAAATCGGAAACACGTTAGCAACTGACCGATCTCGATGAAGATATTTAGGGTAGCGGTGATTTCGTCGAGATGACCACCGATCTCTAGCGTCAGATCGTGGACATACCGCTGTACAGCCGGTGATCGGAACTGGTCTAGATATCAACATGTCAACAACAACACAGACTAGGTGTGACAAGGCCGTGCGCACTCTTGTATTGATTAAGACAAGCAGAAAAGTACTGCAGTCGGACAACACGGGAAAACGAAATGAGCTACCCGGAAAACTGAGGGAAAGAAGAGGAACATTCGACGTACTCTCAAATTGCCCTCGAATGCGCGCATTGACTGGCTGATCGCCTCGTCGTTAAACTTCTTCAAACTCGTTGAGGCGACTAATAAACGCCCCAACGTCAGCTCTCGAGCTGGCATAGAAGTACATCAGCCTCAAGATTGCCCTGCAACTGAGTTACAGTCGACCGCTTGCGCCAGTCACCTTGCCGGCGTTCCATCACGTTGGGATTTGACGAGCGACTCGTATATGTCAGCGAAGCCATGACGCGAAGCCATACACATTCGAGTTTTGCACAAGGTTAGCGATCGAACGGTGCTCGAACGTCACGCCTTTAGGCTTGCCAGCAATACCGCTCGTAGACCTAGAAGAATTTGAAATTTGAAATCTGCAGAGTGGAAAAGAAAGAAAAAGAAAAATACATTGTGTATGTATGGCCCAGGGTTATGGAGTGTGAACGAGGTATGGAAGCCTCAAAAATGAGTGCGCGGGTGCATCCATGTTCTCCGAATGGGTGTGTGCGTGCGTGCGTAATGACAGATGGATAGTATAGTGGCGAGGGGAGGCATGGGAGGGGGCAGCGAAAAGTGGGAAGGAAGAGCGAGCGCGCGTATCGAAGCAGACCCAAAAACATCCAACCCGGCAGTACGTCCTCCACCGCATGTCCGAAACTTGCCAGCGTCCAACCCTCCATCGCGTGCTTCGTACCCACCACCCTTGCTTCTCGCCCGCAGGAGGAGCAGACACTCTCCGTCATCTACATAGAGCGGCAGGTCCACGTGCGTTGAGGGATGTTCGTATTCGCGCAAGACGTCACAAACGAATCGCCATACACGAGCTGGAAGAACGGAAGGAAACACCAGTAGGCGGGAGGCTGGGTTGGATCGCCTGGGTGGTGTAGAGAGCGCGAGCGGCGGCGAGCATGGGCTGATGGGCGTTGCCTGATGAAACAGAGCCAACGACGTTGGCCGTATGTGTCTGCGAATTGTGCGAAGGAGAATATGGTGGTAGGGGTGCGTCTGACGAGTGGTGTGACGGTTCGCCCAAGGACTTGACGGAAGACGGGGATTCTATCACATATCCGCCGATCAACTCGACGGCAGCATCTCGGACAACATGGGAAGAGTCCAGAAAATGCCCTTCAATAGCTCGTCGTACTTTCGCCTGCCAGTGCGTTTCATCAAACAGATGGGAGTTATAGTTGAACGTGTGCTTACCATGGAGAGGATACTGGAATCACTGGTCACGCTTTGGCCAAGGGCTCGCAAAGCCTCGGCGTATGAATGCAAACAGATATGGAGATAGGAACTTACCTCTGTGTCAGACAAAGAAGTATAGTCGGAGCTGCATTCCGAGTCATGGCCGAGTCCAAGCCCTTAGCCCGAAGTGTGCAATTGCAGTCCCTAGTGCTATCAGCGTAAATAAAAGGTCAAGCGTTTCATCCTACACACTTCGGTATCATTCTCGCTCATCAAAAACGATGCCTTTGGTTTTCCTCATCGTGGTCTCCTGGTTTCGCAGCGCACAATTTTGAAGAGTCTTGGAAATCCTGCGCGAGGCTGCTATTCACATGTCATGCGCAAAAGTCTGTGAGCTGAAGAAAGAGAGTAGAGACTGCACGGATCGAACGGCCTCTTGAAATCGGAAAGATGTCAGTAATCAGCGAGTAGGGTCATGTAAATGGCCAGACCGAAACTATTCAGCCTTCCTTTCGCCAAGTTTCTGGATACGTATTCGACAATATCTACGATCGGTCTATTCCGAAAACTTCCCCACGGCATTTTCTAATAAGCGACATATACTTCCAACATACTCCCCACGAAGTCAAAAAGTTGCGGAATTGTATTTTCCAACCAACTCCAACTCCAACCCAACTCCAAACCATATCAACTGTGTACATATTAGAACGCCGCTCCAATGTTAGTTACTCGGCTGTGACGTGCCGCGGCAGCGCGTGACTTGGTTGGAGTGGTTGGAAAATACAATTCCCAGATTGGGGGGTTTAAAATTTTAAATGGGTCCCTCAAACATTCAGGTACAGGGCCTGCAAAATCGTAGCGGCGCTCGCGCCGGTCCCCGACTCTAGCCTGGCATATTGTGTTTCCGTTCGAAGTTGCGACTCGTCATTCAATTGACCCTTAGATCTGCTACTGCTAGACACGCTAAAGATCCAGCGACAGCCCAGAGTGAAACACTTTCGTAGCTACCTTGGACGTCAGTCAGATGAGAACAAAACGAGCAAGTCGAGGAGACGAAGTAGCAAAGACAAACAGAAGAAGATGAACAAAACAAAATAACCACTCTCAATAGTGGGACACAGGCCAAGAGATACGTAAATGTAACGAAACGCGTCATCCACAGATCCACAGCCAATAAAACACGACTAGTGAATGTCGACCGTACCAATGCTCGCCATCAACTCGCTCAACAACGTCTCCGCCCAAATCTGGACCTGGATGAAACTGTCGGTCGCTACGCGTTTGTACTGCCCGCGCTTCTGCGAGGATAGAAACAGTGCCCCGAAAGGCTGCCGAAGCCGAACGAGGAGCCGCAGCGCGCGCGCGTCGAGACCCAATCGAGATCATTGCCCGAGAAATCCTCGTCGAGCAAGGGACTGATCCACGGATGCATAAGAACGAGGCGCTGCGTTCCGAGCGAGTCTTTGGTTTCGATCCGTACCTCGCCGAGAATCGGCGCCGTGACACGATAGACATGAACTTCGGCTGGAGTCGGAATCATGTGCCACAGGCTGGGGGAGACCAGTGAGGCGGAAGACAAGGCCAGGAAGTCGAAGTCGACCAGAAACGAGAGATAACGATGTGAGATCAAGGAGACGTTCATACAGCATACCAATCGCAAAGGGATCAGAAAGGGATGACTGCAGATCCGTGACTATTCGAACCATCTTGGCGCTCTCAATGGGTTGGGGAACATGCGGAGACAGAATTTGGTCATAGACAGTGATATTGAAGGGGATATGGCTGTGGTGACTCCCCGAAATCCCGGTCCAGCGAGAATGGTGACATTGTCTGAACGAGTGAGGATGTGCTCCAACAATCGACCAACTGCTTGATTACCCTCCCCATATATAACCGGGATGGCAATATTGAAGATACCAATTTAATAGTGAGTATACGATGTCTTCCTCTCGCGTCGTCCGGCGCTTCGAAGCTAGATACTTACAGCTTCTCACGCACGCGCGGTCTAGCCCCGGTTGGATCGTGGCGAGCGTCTCCGTCGCAAACTTGGTTGCCCGCTCCATCTCCGAGAGAATGATAGGCGATTCCTTGTGATTGAATAGCTTCAGATCGAGATATGGTTTCCAGTCCTCCGTGTAAAATTGAATGATGTTTGAAGCAACGTACTCCTGGTACGTCCACCCACGAGTATTCCATATGTCTTTCCACAGATCGCCTTCTTGCTCCGACTCCGAGAGCACGCCAAGGAGATGGATGATCGTAAGTGCCGCACCACAGGACCACCGAAACATGTCGACGACAGATTCTTGTTGAACCCCCCCCCCCCCTGTCCGCCTGATTGACGCAGCACGTATCGCTCCATGCCCATCGGAAACGGCGAGATTGAACCACTTTACAAAAATCAATGAGTTTCTCGATTGTGGGGGATTCGGGTAGTCTATAGATCGAGATGACCTCGACCATCTGGAATGTCGGCTCGGGAGGCTGCTACCTGTGCGAGAACATCACGTATTGATAGAATTTCTCCACCTCTTCCTTGATCCGTGCATGGTCGAGACGATCATGGGTAGTCATTGCAGACCGAAGTTTGTCGAAGATCAGTTGTTCTTCAAATGCAACAGCTTGCTGTGTTTTATCATACAGACGACCAGTGACAGTGTCGATGAGCACGCGGGGTATGTCACGGATAGTGTCATCGACGAGCTCTCGAATGGGAGTCGTGTCGAGATAAAAGTCTGTTATCCAGACGACATGAATTTGTATTATCACGTGGGTTAGATCCGAGTCATCCGACGGACTGACCGTAAACTTGTGGGTCCGCCGAATTCTTTATTGTCGACAACATCGTCTCGAATGCACTGAACGCCTCCCTGTAGCGGCCCATGCTATGTAATACGGAATGTTTCCTCTTGTAGCATTTGTAGTTCGATGGGTCATGTTCGATAGCCTGAATATACTATCACTACTGTCAACTACGCAGGATGTGTGAATCAATCCATACCTTGGTAACGCTGACGAGTTCTTCCTCCAGTAAACCTGCTCGCGCCTTGCAGCATTTGACAATGATGTTGTTGATGGTCGTCGGGTCGAGCGAGAGTGCAGTGGAATAGTATCCAATGGCTGTGCCATGGTCCTCAGCTGCGTCAGCGCGTTTCTCAAGTTTCTTGATACAACATGAAGACGAAACTTTGGAGACATTAACTGAGTGGCACGAGACCTGTTCAGCCATTATAAACGACCATGCAAAGCACGTCATACCTTGTTTGCGCCTCCTAATACCTCATCGGTTGAATGACAATGCAGCCCCATCCTGGCCCATCACATCAACACGGTACTGGGAGGCGAGGGAGTAAGCGATAACACGGCAGAGTAGGCGGAAAATGCCTCGAGGTGTGTCTCCACACTTGACGCATCGTCTCCGATGGTCCGAAGGCGTGATACGCGTCTGTCTGTGAATTCTGACGGCATGGGTTGAGGTAGGAAATGACGAAGACACTCGCCTTCAAGCCAGTTCATGATCAACTCATTGTTCTTAAGATCTTCGTTCATGATTCGAGAAGATATTGTGCATATACTCGACCGCGGGCATACATAGCTTCACATTGATGCTTCTTCTCATGCACGCGCAGGGTACATTGGAGCCCTTCGACGGTTTGCTCGAGATTGCCTATTTTTCGTTCTATGGACACAGACAATGGGTCAGACGGTTGTGAATCGAAGTCACGATAAACGTACTCGAGTCTGCTAGGGCCCTGATGGTTTCGTTCCATTGATTGTCTGGGGGTTGAGAGCGGGCATTAGGCATCCGATGAGCATACATCCTGCAAAGAAGTGTCAGAACCAACCCACAAAGGTAACGGCCGAATCCTACCCTGGTCCGAGAACAAACTCGCCACCTAGCTGGGAAAAGTCGCCACCTTTCTCCCATATCGGCATACCGACACGGAGAGCATTCTTGAAGACCATAACAATGCCACCCATAGATCCATGGCGCACGTAGCCTCCCCGCTTGCGCTGTGATTTGGGTTCCATGATACGCAAGGTCATGCCCAGTGCTCTGTGTAGACGTAGAGTGGGATCGGTGTAGAACGTGAATGGAGAACGGAATATTTCTATACACGTGGCTGTGAAGATTTGCCGGAACCAGGTGAAACACTTACGGTAGGATTTGATCATATTGAAAGACCCATTTCCAATAACTACAAGGTTGACTCATCGGCTTCCTTGAGCATTCTCGGTTTGACGTTGTCTGACACAGAAAACATATAATCTTGGCATAGAGGGCACCTGAAGTTACTAATCAGAAGACAAGCCAATTTCACACGACGACAGGAGTCTCACCAGAAATGCCTGATAAAAATGACAATCGTCTTTTGATCTCGGAAGATGTCACCGAATGGCACGCGCAGGCCACTTTCAGCAACGACCCAGCAGGAGGCAGCATCAGCGAGTTGCTTCGGAGTCGGTAATGCATGCTCGTCGAACGGGGAAGTGGAAGATGACTGGGCTGTGAACGGTCGTGCAACTTCGTACTTGGTCGACAAGTTGACAGTGGGATCAAAGCCACGACCGTCGAAGGACGTCAGAGAGCGGAGGTGTGTGGGTGCCGTGGCAGCGTGAGGAGGGGAATAAGGTACCACAATGAGTGCACGGAGTATGCAAGAACAACGTCAGTTAGGCAATGGATTGTGAGCAACAGAATCCTACATATGTATCCCCCCGTTGCTGCAATTACGATACCTCTGAGCCCAACGCAGATTTCCCTGGCAGAGC